>JALNIO010001296.1:61572-106638 GCA_023509875.1 Rugonectria rugulosa
GTTCCGGTCTCCGGAGTTGGCAGTTTAGGTCAGTTGTTAGGGACCTCGGGGGGGGCTTCAGGTATAGGCAATTAAGGCATGTAAGGAGCTGAGAATAGAGGCAGATGGCAACTGGCAGTGGCAGCTTGTAGCTCAGCTCCGATCCGACCGGGACAGCACGGGAATCAAATCAGCGAGCGGTCAAATCCGAAGCGTGTTCCAAATCAGCGAGCTTATCAGTGGTCTTGAGTGGATTAAAGGCTCGGGGTAGCTCGGGGAAGTGTTTGGGTGTGTTTTGTGTTTATACGGGGAAATAAGAAGAGCTGCAATATTACTCCGCGGACTTTGGACTGATCCATATCTGGGAGATGCATGTACTTGTATGTGCTATGTGAGGAGTGTAGGTCCAGTAAGTTTAAAGAAGAATGAACGATACGGTTCAATAAGACATAATATCAGGTCGGCAGCAACGGGGAAAAAAGAAAAGAAACAGGAATACCTGCAGAAATCAAAAACAACCTTCATTAACCTATCAAAGCCGCACTGTCATTGCTCTAACCAACGCTGGAACGAAGCGCTAGCGCAGAGTTTGATGCAGGCGGAGAAAAGTCCGGGCAGTATTTCCAGGCAGTTTCCAGTTAACATCGTCCACTACCTAGGTAAGTACAGGTAGCTGTTACAAGTACCTACCTACCCAACACTCCGTACAAGAGCTTGATCATATTCAAATCCAACCCCTTGAAAAGAGCCATCCCAGTATCATCACTATTGCCAACAAATGAAACAGGCGTGCGAACAATTCCTCCCAGATGAGGCCCTGCAATGTGGACTCGTAACCCCCGTCTTGGGTCGCATTTAGCATCTTCGGCCCCCAGTGCCGCGAGGCTGAAAATAAAAGAAGCCATCATGCATAAAAAAAAGGTCCCCAAGTCTGAAACTCATGACGCGCTCACATTCGCAACTCGAGCGACGATTATTCCCCAAACCTGGCAATCTGCCGAAACCTAACCACCAGTCAAATATCAACTTGCGTAATGTCCCTTTCTCTCTGACAAACTACCCACGTAACGACAACTCATCCCTGCTGCCACTTTTGCCAATTATTCGGCTTCAATTACGACCTTGCGGAAGCTTGCCTTCTTTCTTCTTTTTTTCGCCGGGGTCCACCCCTGCTTTTTGCCTCCCATCTCGTTTCTCATACACCACACCCCCCATTGCACTGACAAGTTGATGGCCAATCCCTCCTTTGCCATTGGAAACGCCGTCATCTCCTTTGACCAGGCCTGGGATTGATCGTCGACTTGCTACGTCTCGCTACGTGCGTGGAAACCTGAGCCACGCGATCAAGGTCCAAGCGGTAGCTGTCTTACGCAGCCTCCCTCTCTTCAACCCCCGGCACTTGAGAAAAAGCCAATTCGATATTGAATTGCACAATCGCATTCAAGACAAATCACGTCACGTCACGTTTCAACCGTGAAGCCCCCTTTCGTCCCAATGAGGAATTCCCTCTTTCGCATCCCGTACACGGATCTGCTGCCTCCATCGTCCGTCACCCCCGCCTCGGCCGCTTCGTTCCAAGGCGCTGTTGATGCGCTGCACCGTTTCTTTGCAACCCCGGCCCCGGCCCATCTTCCTCCGTCAACCGTTGTGCTCACCGGCGCCGGCTTGTCTGTCGCTTCGGGTCTTGCCGACTATCGGGGCGTCAAGGGCACGTACAAGGTCAACAGAAACTACCGCCCCATCTACTTCCCCGAGTTTCTCAAGAAGCACGAGGCCCGCAAACGGTACTGGGCACGAAGCTTCCTTGGTTGGTCGAGTTTACACAATGCTGTGCCTAACCCGGGACACTATGCCGTTAGAGACCTCGGGAGTTTGGGTATTGTCCACAGTGTGATCACGCAGAATGTCGACTCATTCCATCCGCAAGCTCATCCTGAGTTGCCTACCCTTGAGCTACATGGCTATCTAAGATCAATTGTTTGCACAACCTGCTCTTCTGAATTTCCAAGAAGCGAGTTCCAGGATGAGCTGAGCCGGCTCAATCCACGATGGGCAGCCTTACTTGAGGAAGCCATTGCTTCTGGGGCATTAACTACCGAAGATACCGACGAACGCAGGTTCAAGGGTATCAAAGTAAACCCTGACGGTGATGTTGACCTTCCAGATGCCCCTTACACAACATTCCGATATCCATCCTGTCCCAAATGTCTGTCCAGCCCACCAATGCAACCTGACGGCCATCGTCATCTTGTCCAGGTGGACGAGGATGGTGCTTGGGCCCCTCCAAGTACTGCAGGCATCCTGAAGCCTGCAGTCGTCATGTTTGGCGAAAACATCAACCCCAAAGTCAAGGATGCTGCTGAGGAGGCCATTGACAACGCGGGCAAGATGCTCATCCTTGGTACCTCTCTTGCGACCTATTCTGCTTGGAGACTCGCCAAGCGCGCGCATGATCGAAGCATGCCCATTGCCATTATTAGTATCGGCGGCGTCAGGGGAGAAGAGGACTTCTTCAAACACCTCGACCCGACGCAACTCGGCGAGAGAGGCGTGAGAGTCGAAGAGTCCACCGATGACCTCCTGCCCGTCCTTGTTTCAGAGCTGCGCAAAGATGCCAACATTGTGACACCCGCACCTGACGCTATACCTGGAAACCATGGAGTTTTCAAGGATATGCTCTCTTGAATATATTTGTATAATATTTGCCTATTTTCCAAAACATAGACCCGTTTAGAAGAAATTTCCAAAACTTCCGCTCCTTGGTTTCCTGGGTGCTGCTTCCGGGCTCGATGTTGGCTCTTCGTCCTGAGAAAGGAAGGCAACTTTGATGGTACTTTCGGACTGCTTCGCTTTTTCTTGCTTTTGGGCCTTGCGTGCGGCCTCGTCCTTCTCGATGGCTTTCAATACTGTCAGGAAAGTTAGAAACGTGACATACAGATGGGCCGTATGTAACCTACCCTCTTCCCAATCAGCCTCTTTTTGGGGGTCTCCGGTTCCCAGGGTCTTTTCCACATCGACGGGCTCGCCTCTTTGAATCTTCTCCACCACCTCTCGAAGAGTGGCGATGCGAGCCTCGGCTTGTCGCACGTAGCGTTCAAACGAATTGCGAAGGGCAATCATTTGAATTGACATGGACCCAATGAGTAGGAACATGACGATGAAGAATGTTGCCGGGTTCCATTCCTTCGACTTCCTCCGTACCTGGCGGTTCTCCTTTCGAAGAGGTTTCGGCACGAGCGATCTCCAGAATGAGCCATCTACAATGGTCGCGGGAGCTGTGCTGTTGAAACGAGCATCGATGCGAGGGAGGCGAGACGCTGTCGCAGGGAGCGAGGCAAGTCGTAGGCTTCTCGGCCGTACAAGAACCCTTGATCTTGACATTGACATTTTGTGGCGTATGTGCAGCCGCTGTCTATGGACAATTGTCTTTGCTGAATAGAGGCCACGGGATCTGTCTCAAAGCTGTCGAATCTGTCGAAAGCTATCGAAAGACTCTCTGCAACCATTTTGAGGCCTTGTTCTAGAAAATCTCAGAGCACAGGCCACTAGCCTCTTCGGAGCCGGAACCGGGCGGTTGCCCCTGGCGACCCCCGTTTGTTTCTACCCCGAATCTCGGTTGTGCGTGCACGCACTAACAAACTCGCTAAGAGATGTATTGCTTTCAAGATTGCTTACTACTCCGTACAGAGTCCAAGTCCCTCGTTGAACCTAAGCCAATATTTTGCTGTTTGTGCTTGTTCCCCCGTGCTTTGGATAAGAAGCTTTGGATCTTCTTCTGCGAACGATATGATTAGGAAATCACGCTCATAACCCTAAATGGCTTCCTCACAAGCAAAGGTCGACGCCGTCAAGGCGGCCCTCGCGTCGACCAGTACATGCACGCCCGCGACTGTGGCTACGGTCAAGGAGCTTCTGCTGCCCGACTCCGAAAATGCATCAACAACATCTCAGACTGTCACCAAGAGAGCGAGATCGAATACGAACCCCAAGACGAAAACGAATTGCGCCTCACGCACAAAGACTGCCGCCAACGCGACAGCCGACCAACTCTCCGTCAAGGATCGAGCTGCGCTGGCGACACATATCATTAACATCACGATCAAGTCTCTGACGGAGGCTGCAAAGCCTGCCACCCCGGCAACGCCGAGCAAAAGGCAACCTTCTCAGACCGAACTCCGAAAAGCGCCCGGGCAACGAACGCTGCGAAGGTCCCTTTCTGCGCCGCTGTCGCCGATACAACCTCGTACTTTAAATCGAACAACGACGTCCCCGAACGTTAACTCAAAAACAATAACCTCTCAGCCTGCAGGGCAATCTACGGGATGCTTAGCCACAGTAGAGTGTACTCGAGCCGCCTTTACTTGCCTTCGATCGATCAAAGGCCCTCCTCAGTCCAAGCAGACGGACTTTCAACTGGAAAATGGAATTTCGGCTTTTGTTGGAAAACTCTTGGTCCTAGGACTGCAGGAGCACGCTATAAAAGAGCTAAGAGTCCTGAAGCGACGGCTGGACGGTGTTGTTGGCAAGGAGGCTGCCAAAACCGCCAAATCAACCGCAACAGAAGGCCACACAACAGCCCAGATCATTGCCGAGCTCCTGGATTACGATGGCCCGATTCCGGAACAATGCCTCCCCATCATCACCACCTCGCAGGTTCAGGTCCTCCGCCTCATTGCCCTCTCCAAAAAGCCCGCCCAGATCGAGGCCGCCATGCCATTTCTCGAGGACAACCACCAGTCTTCACCTGTCAACCTCTTGCAGAAACTCGCCAAGGTCAATGATAAAGAAGGACAAAAGGCTGCACGCCAATTGGCCACGGTATCGCAAATCCTCCTCTCCTGGGCACCAAGTGTATCCAGTAAGGAAGACCATGTGGCTACTGAATCAAGACTCAGCCCGTCACCCCGATCTGCCTTTCAACTGCAGGTCCTCTGCTTCAAGACCCAGCTTCGATGGTGGCAACTAGCAGGACACAAAGGAGCTGTGGACGACGAGGTTCTCTCCCCCTTTGTGCGTTGCATCCGCGCGTTTACTAGACGACAACCACCTGGAGAGAGCATGTCGTATAAGGAGATTGCTACATCGTTTACTGATATACTGGAACTTGTTCGAAAACAATCATCGCAGCCAAAGGAATCCTCCAACTCGCCGCTCGCATCGATTTATCAACTTTTGGGTATCTCTGCTCATGCCGATAAACAGTACGAGGAGGCTTGTGACTGGTTTGGCAAGCTCAAGGCTTTGTTACAACCCGAGCACGACTCAGCTGTGCACATATTTTCAATCTCAGCTCGATATCTTGCAGCAGTTCTGAAGAAATCTCCAATTGGCGGCTTAGCGGAGGATATTGCTAAAGAAGTGGTAGAATCTCTCGACGGAAGTCTCAGTGGAAGCATCTCGGACCTTAATGAGCTCCTGGAGAGTCTTTCGCTCGCGAGACGATCTGCCGTTGGCCTGCTCGTTAGTCAACCTGTTGTAAAGAGTACTGGAGACTCTCCTGATGGACTTCTTGGAAGTCTGAAAACATTTCTTGCTCGATATCCTCGTTTCGCTCGTCGATGGTTGGGAGCCCCCCCAGCTAAAGACGCGTCTGCCAAGCATCTCCTGCAATTCGACCAGCGACGACAGGTGCTGATGCAATCGATCAGTCAAATTCTGGATGGTGCCCTTATGGTGGTCAACTCCGATATCCAATCCGACTCAATCACTTGGCAGCAGACGGACGACATCCTGCAAGACTGTGCGAAACTCCTCGACACCGTGGCAGATCCTTTGCTGTCTGCACCACGGGCTGACCAACTGGGCACTTACTATATCAAATTGTCCAGCTTGTACTTTTCGAAGCATTCCCACTTGCGAAAAGACATGGGAAAGTCAAAGGAGCTCAACAAGCAGGCTCTACAGGCCCTTAGTCGCTCCATTGAAATGGTCAAGGATAAATCTCCAGTCCTGCAGGAAAAGGCTCAGCTGTCGACCAAGTTGGAGATCTTTGCTGAGCTCTGCAAGGGAGCTGGCCGTGGTAACGAGGCGGTCAAGACGCTACGCTCCATATGCACCAACATGATAGAAGAGGGTGCTCTGCTCAAAGTGACTGCAGCCCTAGCATCACAGCCCCCTACTCTGGCATGGGATGTGGATGAAAAGGCGGAGACGCTGTCTCGTACATTGCGATCGATTGCCAAGCTGGACAACTCCTGGAATGACTGGGCTTTTTTCTTGCCCGAATCTGAACGTGCTGCGGTTCTTGAGCATCTCATGGAAATCTCAAACGGCACCTCTGCACAAGGGAAGCCTCTTCAGCTGCATGATCCATGTGTCGAGGCTGTACTCCGAATCTACACTGTTGACCGCTTCCCGATCCGACGACTTCGGGTTCTACTCAACCTCTTATTTCAAAACCTGGGCGAGGAGAGGGAGATGGAAGAAATTGGCAAGTTTGCAGACGAGGCTATGCGAAGAGCCGAGAGCAAGTCAATTGGTGAAGATTCTGGCTTGGCACGATACGTTCCTCACCTCAAGGCATATCACTCTTCAGTATCGTCCATGGCCGCTACCGAGATACCGTTCCCTGTGGCAGTCATGAGAGGTGCCATTTCTACCTGGAGAGAAATGGCTGAGACGTGCCGTAATAGAGACCACATTCAAGAGAAGATTGACAACCCAGATAACCTGCTGGCACACTTGCAATCTGCCAGCCAGTTTGCCAGTCTCCGAGGCGAGAACAGCTTGCAGCTCGCAATCTTGGAACTGTCGACCATCATCTCGAAGACGTTGGCGGAGCCGACGTATAATAACATAATTCTTAATCAGACTCTTCTTGCATCGCAGCATTTGAATATTGGTCACTATGCTGCGGCCAAGAAGACTTTGGAGACAGTAAAAGAGCTTCTGGAACAGGCCCAGGACAGCGTCTCTCGTGGTATTGTTGCTAGCTTTTACCTGTCTCAAGCCGAGTACCATACCGGCATTGGAAGCATCGACGAGGCGTAAGTTCAACCGTTGGCCACTGCGAAGAACATAAACTGACTATGATCCAGAACTTCATGGCTATCCACCGCAAAGGAAATTTGCAATGGGCCGACTTCATCTTGGGCTTTGTCTAAATCCCAAGCGAATATCATTCTGGCTCTTGCATCCTTCCTCGACTCAACTCTGGCACTCAAGCAAGGCAGGGCTCAAGAGGCCCTCAACAGCATCAGGGCCAGTGTTCGAGCCCTGTCTCATGACTGGTCCAAGTTTGAGTCGTCTCAGTCCCGTGAAGGCACTCCTAACGATCTGAATACATCTACGAGCAGCATTGCTAGTGTCAAGGCAAAGACTTTTGGTCAGATCATCGGCCCCCGATTTTGGGCTCTGGCATATCCTCTTCTGCGTGGACTCTTGCACATCTCCTCGGTGTATGCGCATCTTGGCATGTTCCAGGAGACGGTGTACTATGCTGATTCTGCTCTGAAGATTGCTGAGAGTACGGGCTCGCCTCTGTATAGGGCGCAGGTACTTGCCTGGACTGGATCAATCTATCACCGGGCCGGGAGACTCGAGAAGGCCTTCGATTATGGAAACGAGGCCCGAGAGCAAATCCCAGACGATATCTGCGTTTCAAGAGTTCAGTTGGCATGTCGGCTGGGAGATCTTTACCGAGACATTGGCGATGAAGAGAAGGCCACAGAGATGCTCAGGCTTGCCGAGGAAACGACTGAGCGCCTCGGAGGACAGACGAAGCCAGCAGATGAGCCAGACACTGACGAGAAGCCTGCTAAAACTACGATCAGGGCTCGAGCTGGTGCTTCCAAAACAACACGAACAACGAGAGCGACCGGAACAACGAGAGCCAAGCCTACCACCACACCAGCTCCCCGGACCCGAAAACGCGCTGTTGCAACCAAGGCTCAACCGGTATCGATCAAGGAAGCCTTGAACTTGCCCAAGGACGTATATCAAGCATCCTTGATGGCCTCGGTCATTCTTTCCAGGGCCCTGGGTTTCATCAACCAGAGGGATTGGAACTCGGCATTATCCACTCTTGAACTTGGACGAGACCTCCCCAAGCTTTTCGGTACGCTTTCTCAGGAACAGGTTGTCACGGCTATTTCTCTCATCGGTTCTAGTATGGAACAGATGATACATGATCCCGTCTTCTCCGTGGTTCAAGATTCAACGATATCGTTCCCTGCCGTCTCCAGCTGCTCTGACAAGGCGGGAAGATTGTCACTGAGCCAGACTTCTCCGCGAAAGGGGCGGACTGCCGCAAGCAAGGAGCGTGCAGTGCCAGCCTTTGCTGATGCGCTGAGACAAGCACAGGAACTGCTTTTGGAGGCTCATGCTTCAACTTTGTCTACTGCTAACAGCACCATGGTTCACCGCATCTCGGCCCTCCTCCAGAACACGGTCATTCTCCTCTCAGCTACCTCAACCTCCCAATCAAAGGTTCTGGCAGGCTCAGGGTTCGCGACTTTCTCCGTGGACTTGGCTCGCAATGTCACATGGAGGAGAGAGCAGAGCACATTGCACCGAGATGATGCTCGTAGTCAGTCCAAGACTCGAGAGATTGCTCCCGCCCCTTCTTCCCGACGAGCCAGCTTGGGCCTGACGACTGAGATGGCCAAGTTTCAAAAGAACTACATCGAACTCGTTCCTCAGAACTGGAGCGTCATTTCTGTCTCTCTCAGCGACAACCATCACGACCTTTGCATCACCAAGTTTCAGGCCGGTCACAGCCCCTTCATCCTTCGCTTGCCTCTGGAGCGAGCCAACTCCCGAGATGCGGATTCCGAGGTCTTCAACTTTGAGCATGGTCGTGCAGAGATGATGGAGATTATCCAGCTCGCAAATGAGACCAGCCACTCTGGTAATCGCGACTTTAGCGCAAAGGGAGCGAGATCTGCGTGGTGGGAGGAGCGAGCAGCCCTTGACGAGCGTCTGCAGGATCTCCTGAGCACTATCGAAACGACTTGGTTGGGCGGTTTCAAGGGTATCTTTTCTCAGCACGAGCGACGACCTGATCTACTTGCTCGATTTCAAAAGAGCTTTCAGCAGATCCTTGACAGTAGCTTGCCGTCCCGAAACAGAATTCGGGGCAAGAAGTCAACCAAGACGTCCAAAGTATCACTCGATCCCCGGATCCTCGACTTGTTCATTGGGCTCGGGGATCCCACAGATCCTGATGTTGACTTGGATGAAGCTCTGAATGACTTGCTCTACTTTGTGGTGGACATTCTTCAATTTCATGGAGAGCGCAATGCTTATGATGAAATCGACTTCGACGCCATGGTGGTTGAGACGTATGATGCCCTTCGCGGATACTACGCTGCCACCAAGGACGGCGCGACGCGGATGGATGATGCTCACACCGTTCTTGTTCTAGACAAGGCCCTGCACGCTTTCCCTTGGGAGTCGATGCCTTGCATGGAGGGTCTAGCCGTCTCACGTGTGCCTTCACTGGCTTGCTTGAGGCAGCTCATCCTGGAGTCTCAGCCTTCAAAGGCAGCTCAGGACGATGACACCAAAGATCTGCCAGAGGGTCACTATGTCTCAGCCAAGAATGGAACTTATATCCTTAACCCCTCGGCCGATCTAAAGAATACGCAAGCTACCTTTCAGTCCTCTCTAAAGTCGCTTTCATCCTGGAAGAGCATTGTCAACCGTGTGCCGGAGGAAACCGAGTTTGAGACAGCCCTCTCGGGCTCGGAGATTCTCTTGTACTTTGGTCATGGCAGCGGTTCGCAGTACATCCGAGCCAGGACTATCCGACGCCTCGAGAAGTGCAAGCCCGCGACCTTCCTCATGGGCTGCAGCTCCGCGTCGCTCACAGAGGCCGGTGAGTTTGAGTGCTACGGCCCCGTGTGGAATTATATGATGGCCGGATGCCCCGCTGTTGTCGGCACGCTGTGGGACGTCACGGACCGGGACATTGACCGGTTCGCCGGACGGTCGTTTGAGGAATGGGGGTTGGTACCCCGGGGCACATTCCGGGAGGATAAACGCGGCAAGGGGAAGAGTAAAGCCGTTGACGCTGAGGTGGATGAGGAGGATGGTCAGGTAATCGGCAACGTCTCGCTCGCCGAGGCCGTTGCGCGGTCGAGATCGGCTTGTCGCTTCAAGTATCTAAACGCGGCGGCCGTGGTGCTTTACGGCATCCCAGTATATATCAACCAGGGTGATGAATGAAAGGTGCAAGGGGAGGGAGAGTAGAAGATGGCTTCACGCTTACATGGCATATCATAGATCCGGCATGACAGAGGATAGCATTTACAAGGGGCGTTTGGAAGGGTGGGGAATTTTGCTTGGATGACCCTGCTAATGAATTGGAACTTATTTTATGAGTCAATACATATTTCATCAAGAGCTCTTGATGCTTCGACTCACCAGCCTCTCCCAAATGTGACAAACAAGGGTCGAAAAGGAATAAGAATCCTTGGATTTGTAAGACGGGTGATTCCGGCATGGCATGATGATCCTCGGCTATCCTTGTCCCCAAGGAGAACGGGAAGAGTTTCTCGTCCAGGATGACTTTTTTTCACGTTGGGGCACAACATTCCACGAACCAAAAGAAGAAAACAAAACAAGCCCATGGAGGGGAGGCCCTCTCAGGTCCTCCCCCCCCTTCAAACGACCGACTCGAGAACCAACGCGAAGGCCCGATTCCCCCCTCCCACCATCTGTCCGAGCCATACAGTACCAGAATCGCACGTCGTAAGCTCCTCCCGTCCCCGCGTCTCAATGGACGGCGGAATATGCCCGACCAGCCCGTGAGATGTTGAACGGGATATGTAATACAGGAGCAGGGGGGTATCATTGCCTGTGGAGTCGGACAGAAGAGTTGTCTCCCCCTCCTCTGTGTTTGTTGTTGGGATGTGGGAGAGAGGGGAGTGATTTGCATTTTCCTCCCAGACTTTCCACGATGAGGAGGTGAAGATGTGCTTGTCAGAGTGCAGATCTGGCTTGGTGAGTTGGTGTAGGTAACAATCAGAAGGGTGGCACTACAGCAGATAATCTGCAATACTTATTCTCCCTCCTCTTCCCTTCTCATTCCATGTCATGGCTCTTCAAAGGCCTAATGAAGCCTCTTCTAACGAAGCGAGACAAGTCTAAAGAGGGTAACAAACTGCAAAGCAATCGAACGGGCAAACACTTGAAAGAATCCGGACTGAGTGGGTGGAAGGTATAAAGACAGAAGAGGGGAAAATCGCATGTCCAGGAGTAAAGTGATACTGTGTCTCCTCAAGACCAAGAAAGGCAGTCAGTGTCTGACAGTGCGATGACGAAGCTGGCTGGAAGCTGTGTGGCAACTCGCAGAGGACCGCGAAGAGACAGGGGACGATTTTCACCGCCGCAAATGGGAGAAGGGGACAAAGAAAAGGAAAATTTCGTCGACATCGAGCTGCAGAACCTGAAACTCGAGGCCCTTGTTGCAACGTAGAAATCTAGTTTCGGCGTCCTTGTCATACTGAGACAAGCGGGTGGTTGCGTGTAAATTTTGTCATGTGGTAATACGGTGTTGAGCGTTGTGCGTGTCTTCAGGGAGGTGTACAGAAACGGTGCTGAAGAAAGGGGGGGCCGATTTTTGATGCTCAAGGAGGAACAATTGAAAGGAGCTGGTTTGGAACTCATCGTGTGGCACATACTTCCATCTTCTTTACAAAGAAGGATGTACATCCATCAGTATCATACCGGTGTTGGCAATGAAACTCTTCATTCCGAAGAAGAACAGAGAGCTTCAAAGTAGGATACGTGAGTTATCCATTGCCCTCAGTGCATCATGAGTTCCGAGATAACGGCCTGCGACGGGCATTCAAGCCCTCTGCCGGTTCCCTACAACAGACTTGACGTGAAGACTGAGGATCGAATCCTCTTTCTCGATAAAGTAGGTGGCTAGAGGATGAGGTGGCTTTTCTGCTGTGGCCCGGTCCTGGTTACTCTGTACTGTAAAACTCTTCTCTGTCAGTCACGTAAGCAATCATTGAAGTTCTGTATAGTACTCTGAGTAATCATGAGCTCAAAAAGAGAGCAAGAAGATAGTAATAGCCGCAGAATACAGGAGTCCCATATGTCGCGTCTCTGGAGAGTAAGAGGTTTCAAAGATCTTGTTGACGTTGATGTCTGTAAGGTATGCATAATCGCCGTCGTCCCGGAAATTCTGCCAAATGGTCAAAAAAACTTATCGAACACGCATGAGTTAACTTGGGGGTAGATGACCTGCATAACAGCAGTCCTTGGTGAGAAATGTGAACGAGAGAAACACGCCATCTGTTGAGTACAGAGCTATCATGGCTCAGGTCACCGAGAGGCAAAAACGAGTTCGCAGGCTAACAAATCAAACATAAACAAGCTACGTACCTTGGCTAATGTTGATTCTAGCAAACATCAGATCAGAATGGTAACACGGGGGAGTGGGTTTCCAGATCACCCAGTCCCCTGTTCAATGTGTTGGTAAGTACAAGCATCTATTCATACTTTATGAATGTATGCCTGATGTTTCCGTGTTGAATTGCGTCTCGCTGGGCTGCCAGTCAAACTCTTGACTCGGTGTTGTGCTACACATGTGTGCGTCGCTGCGTATCTCGTTGAAGCACAAGAGGCAATCAGTGAAAAGGCCCTTATAGCGCCTGGTATTGATTGTAAGCTTGATCTGCATAACGAGAACAAAGTGACGTTCTGCAGTCGCTGTCAGCAAACCCTTCCACTTATTCCAGAAACTGGAGTGTGCATTTCGTTCATCATGTATCATCCTGTATCTTCTCAGTCATAGGGTAAGAATCTTCCTTTAAAAAGGGTTGGGTCGGCTTCATCAGGGTAGGGGAGGCACGAGAACAGGGATCCGAAGGGACTGTGTGATTGACAATGCCAACACTCACCTTGTACCAGCAATAAGACGAGCCCGCCAACTTCCAGCTTCCATGTCGACATTTGCAGACTATCATTTTATGTTGAGACATCGCGGGCACTAGTTCGGATCAGTTCATGTATGATAACAACAAAGTTCCCGACATGAATCTCTTCTAATGTTTCTTGACTGTGAGCTAGCTATTTGGCTCATCATCTGTTTCCAGGAGAATGGTTGAATTCGGTACTCCAAACTGCTGGCAGTCGTTAAAATAGCTTATCGGGGCTATAGATACAAACGACTGCTCACATAATCCCTATGCCTGTGTCATGTTGACATAGTTGGCGCTTTCTATAGCGTGGCCAGCTTTGTGAGTTCTGACGATGAAAAGATCGGACATGGAATTGGTCCCTATGAAAGCGTCAATCATCGGAGGCCGCCGTTCTCCTTCAACTGGTTATCGCAATAATGAGCCTGGATTGAGAGATGAGTTCAGTGAGTACCAAGTTCATATCCGTATGTAGTTGGGTACCCAATAGGCCAACCACACAGTTAATAACCCGCCTTCCAATGAATGATAAATGCACAGAGTCTGACTGCATTATGCGAGCCCCCTTGTTCTATGTCGAGACTTCCTATTAAGGCGCAGTGCTTGGTTGACAAGGTTGCATGGGTGTGCTCCCTGTAAAGTCCTGTTTCTGCCACACTTTGACACTGTAACGGCCCCAGTCATCCACAAGTACCGAGAACAGGCAAATGAAGCACAGTTGAACTTACAGAACGCAGAAGATCCAGTATACGATCCTCGTCAGGGATCGATCACTCCCAAGTAGAGGTAACCAAATGGGACGGACACGGCTAGGATGTTGGCTCAGCGGGAAGGGTAGTTAGTGCGGCTTAGGGTAAGTCGAGCAATGTATAATGCCCAGTAAGATTATGCCTAATTGTCTAAGTAAATGCATAAGTAGGCAGACCATCAACTACTAATATGTCAGTTATTTGGCGCACTAATCGAGGACGAGTCAATCTGCTCATACTTTCCATTCTCCTCTTCCTCTGCAGCTGCATGTCATCACAGCAAAGCCCAGAATGTCATCGAAATGTTCACTCTGTATTGTTTGTCTCTATATTCATCTTTTTCTTGCATTCATAGCTTCTGTAGCTGAGTATTGCGGTTCCAACTTCGACTGAAATGTCGCATTTGTGCAAAGCTTCTTGAATAAGGTACGAGCAGTGAGCGCTCACTCCGTCTTATTAAACCCAATAGTATTGCTAACAACACGGTGCAATTTTCTTGCTGTCGATCGATGACAGGCTACTTCCAAGAATGTTGAAGTGGAATACTCGGCCATTGCCGTCTGAATGCTGAAATAAAGAGCTGACCTAAATTTGCATCGCACTCGTCCCGGTCAAGGCATCCTGGGCCAGTCGTCAATAATTGGCCAAACATGAGGGTGAGGAAACTTGATTTGCTCTTTTGGTAGATACGTAGCTTTTTACACCATCCCCGTCTTCTTCAAAGAGGTTGCATCCGGTGCCAAAGCTTGCAAAGAGGGTGCCTTTGTAGGAGGACTTGGAAGCTGAAGTGCGGTTACTTGCTGCTGGCTTGGACTCCACGGGACACGGTCAGTAGCTTGGCTTTGAAAAGGCGGCAACTGTGCGTCCCATTGAGCTACCACGCTGCATGCACATGTACGTTGAGGGTACAGATGTCGTGTGATGCTGTTTTATGGGAGGACATGGTCGACATGGTGTGGTAACGACGCATTGAGGAAGAGTTGTGCATTCACCCTCCTGTAGGTACCTTAGGCATGGGTTTGAGTAAAGTGTCGGAAGGGAGAATATTTGTTCAAGGCCGCCATCAACCAAGCAAGAACTTCAAGAACTGTTCTTGCCTGGTGGGAGTGCATCTCCTAAATACCTACTTATATAACTGGGTAGGCAAGTAGGATAGGTAGGTAAGCACCTGCCTCTATAACTTCTCACATGGTCAGGCCGGCCACGATTAGTCTTTACGGATAGGATGGAAGTTGCAAATTACCATAGAATGGGGGCAGTCACCTCTCCCACCGTGCCTGCCTTCCCATTTAGCCCAAAACAATGTCAATTTCGTCCATGTATCCTTATGTAGGTATCCTCAGGCAGCATTGGGCTCCGAGGCACCAACCTCAGACGCAAGGCTTCACAAATCATTTCTTCCGACAAAAGCAGAAATGCGTTCAACCGGTGTGCGCAAAACGAATTGGTCTCAGACAAGCATCATCCCGCTCGGCCTTGTTCTCCAATTCTTATTCATCGATCCGGATCGCGCACCGTCCCCCAGACCCAGACCCAGACACCCACCCCCGGCCCGGCCATCGACCCCTTGCCACAGGATGCACTGCAGCATCCACACTCGCACACCAACTCGGGCATTCTCGCAAGCTTCCTCCTCTCTCCTCTCATCAACGCCGGCCATGATGTGAACAATACAGTACATGTAGCCAAAGAAGGTCAATCCGCGCACATCCGTCATGGCCAATGTTGTCTATAAAATATGGACATAGTCGCCATCCCAAAGACATGACCCTGGTCCTTGGCATCCTTCCAAGGCAAACCTCGACTCTCTCAGACTCGCCGGCCTCGGGCAGACCCTCGTCAGGGATGTCCTTGGTGCTTTACGCCAACGAACCCATCTAATTCCTCCCCCACAGTCACACGCCGCCGTCGTAAGCCGCGACCTATCGCGCTCTCTGCTTTTGTATCCGACCGGTGTCGTCTCCACCTTAAGAGCCTTAACCCCAGCTTCGAGGACTCGACCTCTTCCACCCCCGGCGCCCCGTCTTTTTTCCTTAATTTTCCCCCATCACGTCTTCCTGCTCTCTCATCTAGTATTGCTTGCCTTGCTCACAAACGAAACGTCTCTGACTTGGTCAAAAACCCTTGTCCCGAATACCGATACCGTAAGAAACGACCTACATCCCAATTCATCACCGACGTCGCCGACCATCCCCCATTGTCTCCATCGCGACGTGCCGAGAGAGACCAGTCCAATTGCTGCAGAGCCAATGCGGGGAGGTGCTGAGCACTGCGTACATACATAACGGACGCGGACACTTCCCCATCCGCAACCAGTCTTGTGCATACTTTCGGCTGCCTACTTATCCATGAAGGCTTGGCTGTCGGCATAGCCCTTTGATTGCACGGCAACCTCAAATCAGCACCAGGTACTATACGAGATCGCTTGTCGCCCTTTGTGCGCCACTCCGTACAAGTCACGGAGTGAGCGGGCATTTTGGCCTGGCAGGCCTCAGCTGGCTGCGACGACATAAATTCTCTCCGCTCTGCATCTCACACCTGTAACTGCATCTCCAACCCAATTCCTGGACTACTGGAAACCGCTACCATGATGGATATTCCTCGTTACGAAGACTATAACTTTCCCTACCAAGCCCTACCAAGCCAACCCAGTCTCATTCCAATTCCCGGCCAGTCAGACATCTCTCCAAACGCCGATACCTTTGGCCAAGACTCTTCTTCCATGGCCATGGAAACATCTGATCCAGCTTCTAACGGCCACGCGCAGCCCCTCGCCTGCCGCCCGAACCACCCGCGTCAAGATGGGGACGTATTAGATGCCGCGGCAGAAAGAAACTCACCCGCTACCACGTCTCTTGAAGACGCTACAGCGGACGAATTCGGACAAACGAATAATTGTGCCGATGGCACCGATCTCGGTGCTAAATCCAAGGAGGACAAGGCAGATACAGCACCTGCCTGGACGGAGTTGAAGACGAAGGCCGGCAAGGAACGCAAACGTTTGCCTCTGGCCTGCATCGCCTGCCGACGCAAGAAAATCCGATGTTCTGGAGACAAACCATCATGCAGGCATTGCTCACGTTCACGAATACCTTGCGTATACAAGGTCACCACCCGCAAGGCAGCACCACGAACTGACTACATGGCCATGTTGGACAAGCGACTGAAGAGAATGGAAGAGCGTATCATGAAGGTCATTCCCAAGTCTGAGCAGGAAGCCACCGCATCTGTTACTCGGGCTGTAGTCAAGCCTCCTCTTCCGGGCTCCCAAACTTCGGGCAAGAATGGATCGAAAAAGCGTGGTGCTGAAGAAGCGTTTGGGTCAGGTCCAGACCTTGCCGCATGGGCTCAGATGCCAACAAAATCCAAGATAGCAGGAGACGATAGGCCAGACGCCCTCCATGTCCAGGAAGAGGAAGAAAACAAGCTATTACACGAAGGCTCGGATTCTCTACCGTCCAAGGAACTGCAAGAACACCTTGCTGAAGTCTACTTTGATAACATATATGGTCAATCATATCACCTTCTACACAAACCAAGCTACATGCGAAAGCTCAAGTAAGTTTCAGACCTCGTCTTCTACTGACAAGCCCACTCTCAGTCTTGCGCTCATGCATGCTGACTGGTCTTAGGAACAACACGTTACCGCCTGTGCTCATCTTGTCAGTATGTGCTGTGGCAGCTCGCTTCACAAGCAACCCCCAGCTCAGCTCGTCAACGCCTCAATTCTTACGAGGTGAAGAATGGGCTTCACAAGCGCGTGACATTTGTATGAGAAGATACGAATGGCCAAATATCACCATCTTGACTTGTCTGCTTATCCTAGGATTGCACGAATTTGGCACCTGTCAGGGTGGCCGAAGCTGGGCTCTTGGAGGACAGGCTATCCGCATGGCCTTTGCTCTTCAACTGCACAAAGATCCCGGTTATGATCAGGCAAAGCAGGATGGAGGCAAGACACAGCAACGTCCCCTGAGTTTTATTGATCTTGAGATTCGGCGGCGTATCATGTGGGCTTGTTTCCTCATGGACCGGTTCAATTCATCAGGAGCAGACCGTCCCATGTTTATTCGAGAGGAAACGATTCAGGTGCCGTTGCCCATCAAGGAAAGATATTTTCAACTCGATATGCCAGCACCGACGGAATCGCTTGATGGCCGCGTTCCATGCCCGGCTCAACCAGACGACGGGCAACCCGCGAACGCGCGAGAGAATATGGGAGTGGCTGCATTCATGATACGTGCTGTCGCCATCTGGGGCCAGATCATCACCTATCTAAATCAAGGAGGGAGGGAGAAGGATCCTCACGCACTGTGGGAAGCTGAATCCCAGTACACGAAGCTTCTCAGCGACGCCGAGGAATTGGAGGCTACACTACCTCAATCTTTGCAGTACACGCCAGAGAATATCGAAATTCACAAGACGGAGAACACTGCAGGCCAGTTCTTCTTTATGCACATCTGCATGCAGCAAAACATCCTCTTCTTAAACCGCGCTGCTATGTATTCATCAATCGCCAGGGCTCGAGAAAATGCTCCTCGGGACTTTTATTCCGAAGCAAGCAGGAAGCTGGTTGCCGCAGCGAATCGAATTTCCGACGTGCTCAAGGAATCTGACCGACTACGCCAATTCGTTTCTGCACCATTCGCAGGATACAGCGCCTTTTCCTCCACCACCGTTCACATCATGGGCATCATTTCCGGAGACCCAAAAATGAAGGCGACTGCGGAGGCAAACTTGACAATTAACGTCAAGTATCTACACAAGATGAAAAAATATTGGGGCATGTTTCACTGGATGGTTGAGCATGTGCGTGCACAATACAAGAATGCACTTGATGCTGCCCGGACTGGTCATCGGGGCCACGATTCCTCTTCAATGCTTCAGTACGGGGACTGGTTCAACCGATATCCTCATGGCCTCTCGGATGCCGAGTTCATGGACCCTGTCACCTTGGATAAGAAAGACAAAGGTGCTGATGGCGTTCTGGAGGCAAAGCCAGAGCTGCAGTCTGTCGAGGAGTTTATCTCGACATTGTCGCCATCTCAAACCAGCGATACCAGCACCCGTCCCCCCAAACGCAAGAATGTCTCCAAGAAGCATAGTAGTCTGAATGGTCAGCAGCAGCAGCTTGACACCATGTCCAACTCGGATGCTGGTGGACAGGCGACACCTGAT
Organism: Rugonectria rugulosa; assembly: GCA_023509875.1. Lineage (NCBI taxonomy): Eukaryota > Fungi > Ascomycota > Sordariomycetes > Hypocreales > Nectriaceae > Rugonectria > Rugonectria rugulosa. The sequence goes on from JALNIO010001296.1 coordinate 80,351, forward strand.
CAGTCGGGGGCTGGACCTGAACAGCAACGCGGGTATTCGGGGCAGCCTACAGGTCAAAATACTGATTCCACAGGCTTCAACGCAGTGTCGACTTCTCATTCACAGGCTCAGGCATACAACACCACCATGTCACCCATCAGCCAGGCCAACGGAGTCTTTTCTCACCATACGTCAATCCCCCAATTCTTTGCCCCGGATCTCCTCAGCATGAATTTTGGTCAGCAGCTGAGCGAGTCCCTCCAGCCCAGCTTCGGTGGCTTTACCATGGATGCAACCAGCAACATGACTGCGGGGCCAAGTATGATGGATGGTGTCGACTGGGACAGCATGGCCGCAAGCACTCAGACTACTCAAGGGCATGACACCCGGCGTGGCAGCGGCAGGGTTAGCATGAACGGACACGCACAGGGCCATATGAATGGAGTAACGCACTTTAACGGACAGGAGGCATCATCTGCTTGGTTCATGCCTTTTAACTTGGAACCACCAGACCTATCCCAGGACATGGGGTTCAGTGTTGGCAATGTCGACCCCTTCGCAGGCATGTTTGGTGGAGGGGGGAGCGGTTTGGCCAACTCCCCAACTTCTATGAACGGGCTACAACACGGTCCTTAGAAGGGACCGAGGATGTGGCCTGGCTCGGCATGCGCTCCTTTTCAACACTACAGGAGAGCACATGAGACGAGGCGAAGACATGGATTGAACGAACTTGATATATATTTGCAGCATGTAAAATCGGGAAATGGAGTTTGAGTTGTGGGCATATACCCTTTCCTTTGTTGTCATTGCAGAATATCATGTTAGGGGTGAGAGCGCCTCACAGAACGACCATTTTCTATTCTCAACGCCTTGAAGGACGAATTTTTGTGGTATTAGCAGTTGGATTGGCTGCGGAATGATACTTACGCATGTTGAATATGAGAAAAGTACGCGAAGATTCGTTCAGTATAGTTCCTCGTAATAGCTTCAGGTGAACTAGACTAGGAGGGTCACCTTGAGTTCGGTTATTTATTCAACTACGGATAACCACTTCAGTCCCGAGGCTTTCTTTCAAATGAACGAATACAACTTTTCCTTATTCTCATCATACACTAAACCCGAATCTATATGAATCCGTACAAGATGAATGAACCGTTCACGAAACGCCTGAAAACGATTGGGCAATGATATCTTGCTCTCAACCCCGCCATGCCACTCTCCTGTACTAATCTTTTCCCAAAACTCCAATCAAGCATCGTCGGCGGTTATGTCGGTTATGTCGGCATGTTTCTTGTTCTTGGATCTCTTTCGCTTCTTCTTCCGTGAGTCGCCGACATCGCCAACCACATTGCTGTCTTGCGTCTTCTCTGTCGTATCGATGACGCCTCCAGAAGCAGCAGCATCGTCCTCGGCCATGACACGCTCGAAGCCGTACGTAGGACCGGTGCGCTCGAATTCGGAACCAAAGACGTCGCGGCGCCATTGACGCAGGCGAGCCTTCTTGCCAAACTTCTTCCTGTCACGGCGCTTCTTCTCCTCATCACGGAAAGTGGCGAGTTTCTTCAGGCCGGCATACTCGTTCAGGTGCTGGTCCGAGGGCGCGAGCAGGATGTCCCGGGCCGTCATGCCAAAGGACTGGGGTGACGTCTCGCGGTAGCGGAAAGGGGTGTGGCTGGGTTTGGAGAGGAGGTCGTGATTGGAGAGCTCAAGCTTGGAGTCGACGAGGGCCTCGAGTTTGGACCTTTCCTGGCGGGCCTTTTTCTGGGACTCTTGGCGTTCTCGCTTGTGGTCCTTTGTCTTGCGCTTCTTGGAGGGGCGCGATTCTTCGTCCTCCTCGTCCTCATCTTCGCCTTCGCCCTCCTCAGCGTCACTAAGGTTGATCTCGGGTTTTTCTTCGTCCTCAAAGTCGGGAATGATATCCTTGATATCAATATCGTCATCCCAGGTCGGCTTCTTAGGGTTCTTCTTCTTCCCATCATTGCCATCCTCGTCATCGGAGACCGGAGGCACATCCTCCTGGGCGTAGTACTCGTCACCGAAGCGCTTCGCCATTTCCTCTTCCCATTTATCATCATCCCAGGCATCGTTGAGGAACTTGACCCATTCTTCATCCGTAAGATCCTTGCCAACGCTGCCAGCGGCCTGCTTGATCTTGCGCAACTTGGCCTCGGCCTCCTCGAGCTTCAACTTCCGTAGCCGGGCCTTTTCCTCACGTCTTTCCTGCTTTGCGGCATCTTTCTGTTCGCGCTCAAGTTCTCGTTGACGTTTACGGCTGCTCTTGTCTTCACGTCTCACCGACTTTGCTGCGGCAATGTCTCGGGCATATGAGCGAAGAACCTCGTTGCTCTTTTCCGGATCCTCAAATCGTAAGTTATATGCTTGCTCAAACTCATCGGCCCGGCCGCTATCATCTTCATCGTCAGACTCAAAAGCCTTCCAGTTTGAGCCATCAGGGGGTACCCAGCCACGGGCAGACATGAAGTTTGACAAGAAGGTTTCGGGATTTTTATCGGCGGTAGAAACATCAAGCTCGGTAATAGCCACTGCTGCCTTTCGCGAAGGATGTACACCATTAGAATCGACCTTGGCGCTCTCCTTCTTCTTGACAAAAACGTCATCCTCGTCGTCAGACCCATCGCCAGCGGTGGCAGCATTGATCTCGGACAAGATCGACTTTTTTAGAGCGTCTTGCTCTTGGTTGTAGGTTTTCGGGGCATCGTCTTCGTCGTCTGAAGCACCGGCATCGCCTGCCAGCAGCTTTTCTCGGTGATAATCCTTGAGGTAGACGGGCTTTTCCTTCTTTCCCTTGTCGGTTACGTTGACTTCGTCGGTCTCCTCGTAGAAAGTTACGTTCTTGTCATAAACTTTCGGGTCCTTGTTTCGAATCGCCTGTAAAGTGGCTGAAATTTGAGCATCAAGATCCTCAGTTGCCAAGAAGCCATCTTCATCTTCACTTTCATCAGAAGAGGATTCGTCGTCTTCGTCATCGCCGGCAGGACCCTTTCCTGATTTTTTGAACTTCTCCTCTAACCTCTGTTGTTCCTCGCGTTTCTTATTGTGTTCGAATCGACGGGCAAATTCTTGATTGACCTTGAAATCCCCAACGGGTGCCCCTCCCTCAGCTTCGGAGTCGCTGTCGTCGAGGAGGGTGCGCTTTGCGCGTTGAGGATCTTGAGAGGCTTGCGCCATGATCGCAAGGATCCGAGAAAAGATTGATTAATCCGTTTGGTAGGTCCGATATCTTCTTTGAGAGTTATGTTGTTGAGAACGAAATGCGATGGTAGAAAGCAAACCGTTCCAGTTGAGACAATGCTATCCACTGGCCTTCACGAAAGCTCTCCTACAACTTTTTTTTCTGCCGTCTAGAAATTTTGGCGGGGAGCAGCCGGCAGCGGCATTACAATTAAGCCGAAGATTGACTGAATTTAAGAACAAGCTGCCCCTCCACAAGCGGCAAGCCACAAGCTACAAGCCACATGATCAAGTCTTACATAAAGCCAATCACATATCATATCTCATGTTAGTGGATCCAGTCTCGCGGCGCCTGGCGTGGGCGGGAAGGTACCTACCGCCATTCCCTCAAGTCTCAGGTCCTCCAGATGGCAGGGCATCCTGGCACCTGGCAGCCTGGATCAGTGGCATTTTCCAGCTGCCTTAAAGTCTAGCGCTGTAGCGCCCCCCGGCCTCGTCATCGTCAACCAACCAACCACCACCGCCACTGCCACTGCCACTGACTTTATTACTCCGTACTCTTCTGCCTCTACTTTTGGCCCTGCCAACGCTTCCGTCTATCTCAACCCACCCGGGCAACTCTTGACCTTCGGTAGTCTCCCATCGCGATTACTGTCGCTTAGCGATACTCGACTTTACGTGTTTTGCGACACCTTTGCCGTCTTCCGAAATCTTCGCTTGCCGCCATGGCTGATTCAAACGCTCCCAAGCCGAGCAGCAGCGTCAAACTGGTGCTTCTAGGCGAGGCGGCGGTCGGAAAGGTACCTACCAATGAGGAATCTGCAAAAGTGCATCTCCAAGCATTGAAATTGACATATGCGACAGTCCTCTCTCGTTCTACGATTCGTCAACAATGATTTTCAAGAAAACAAGGAGCCCACTATTGGTGGTAGGTCTTTGCCGGTGTTCCCGCATCTGCCCTCTTGATCGTCATCTCTAACCCATCATACGTAGCGGCTTTCCTGACTCAGAAGTGCAATCTGCCAACGCGGACGATCAAGTTTGAGATCTGGGATACCGCCGGACAGGAGCGCTTCGCCTCCCTTGCTCCCATGTACTACCGAAACGCCCAAGCCGCCCTCGTTGTCTACGACCTTACCAAGCCTACTTCCCTCGTCAAGGCAAAACACTGGGTCGCCGAGCTTCAACGACAAGCATCTCCTGGAATCGTCATCGCATTGGTGGGCAACAAGCTGGATTTGACAAACGACTCGGCCCCTTCCGCAGAGGGCGACGATGGAGAGGATGGCGAGGATACAGGCAACGCACGCAAGGTCTCGACGGAAGAGGCTCAGTCATATGCTGAAGAGGAGGGTTTACTGTTTTTCGAGACCAGCGCGAAGAGCGGACACAACGTCACCGAGGTTTTCACTGCCATTGCCAACGCTATTCCCGAGACGTCTCTGAAGAGCACGAGGGGTGCCGGCGCCGCCAACGCAAACAGCAGAGCGGGAGAGGAACAACGAGTAAATCTCGGCGGCCCCAAGGATGTCGGAACTAAGGACAGCTGCGCATGCTAGATGGGACATGATGGAGGCGAGAAAGAGAGAGTAAGAGTATACGGAGTGTTTCAAGGATTGTACGGTACCCTGCCCATCCGCGCGAGCCGGCTGTTTGGGAATGATGCCAAGAGGGGCATCTGGGAGTTGATACTGTGTTTTTTCTGCTTTGCTGGTCGAGCATTTTTGGCTCTTAATCACATCTACCTACCTTACCTACCTTATCGACTGAATGACCTATGACAGCGTATAGTTGTCTCATGTGGTAGAAGTGCGACGTGACGATGCAGTGCATGACGCAAGGTGTTGGGAGTGAGTTGTTATTTTAAGGTAGCAGATCCAGAAGGGTAAGGCTTAGGAACGACTTAATATCGGTCTTGGAGAGTGAATCAGTGTAGATGTGTGATACCTTTACGCACCAAGGCCCAATAGCAGCGGCACAATGAATGAGCCACCTACAGAGTCCCTACAATAGGGATCTGAATACAATCAAGGTCACGTGAGCCAGCGTCCAGCGAGCATCCAGCGTGTCTCAGGCGCGCGTCAATGGGTTCTCAAGTTCTACAGGGCCCACTCTTTTTCGCACCAGGCCCGTCGCCCGCAGTGACAAACTCCTCACACTCCCAACGAGGTTCCGTGGCAAGCGAACGAGGCTCAGACTTTTACCAATCATCGTTTGTTCGGGGAGCCTTTGTCTGTCGCTCCATTGAGGTCCTTTGTTGGATTTCTGACGTGGCCGAGAACTTGCCCTCCCACACCTCTTGTCCGACGACGTCGCTTGCGCTCTTCATTCTTTAACCCAACTTCGCCTTACCTCGCGCATTCCGCTGCAAACTTCTCCATGACGCTCTCTCAGCCACGATAATCTTTCCCTCTATTCAGGAGCCGCGTGAAGGAGATATGGCTTCATCTATTACGGAGGCTCAGGCCGAGCTTATTAGGTGTGCCCCAATGCGAAACCTGTTTTGCGCTTACCAAGACTGACAGTTTCCAGCTCCCTCGCCCCGGACGACATTCCCATCAAGCTTCGATGTGCCATCTGCAGCAAGCTCGCCGTGAACGCCTATCGCTTGCCTTGCTGCGAGCAGGCTATATGCGAAACCTGTACGAGTTCACTTCCCAGGCGATGGCCGCAGTACTGACCCTTTCTGACACAGGCCAAGCGAATCTCCCTCCTTCCTGTCCCGTTTGCGAGCATTCTCCCCTGTCTGCTGAGGACTGCAAACCCAATAAATCTCTGCGGACTACCATTCGAGTTTTTCTACGCACAGCCGAAAAGAAGCGCGAAGCGACTCGACCCAAAGAACCCACAGACGTTGCGCCTCCGACGCCGGTTGATGCTCAACCCCAGCCTCTACCGGCTGCAGAACCATCTGTGTCGAATGAATCTGTCGATAAAGATACAGGCAACGATGCTCCACCCGCTGAGGTAGTTCTTACCTCAAAAGAAGCACACAGCGACTCTGTTGAGCCCACCGGTCACGTACGTGGATTTTATCCGATACAAATGAAACAAAGCTAATGAATGTGGTAGGATGCCGAGGCCCAAGGGACGACTGCGCCTGGACAAGAAGCTTCGGGGGAAGTTGAGTCGACGCCGGCTGACGAAGTCAACGGTGGTCAAAACGGCGATTTGTCGAACGATCAGGCTCCGGTCGAAGAATCAGCAGAGAATGGCGATGAAGCAGGTGATGGCGATGACCAAGAAGAGTTTGATTCCGATATGATGAACGGTGCATTCAATAACGGGAACAATTTCTCTGGTTCTGGCGATTTCAACCAGATGCAAATGATGATGGCAATGCAGAATGGCATGGGTTCGAACAGCTTTGGTGGCTTCCCTATGATGGGTGAGTTTTCCCTTCAACTGGCAAACAGACAACGATCAGCTCTAACAGATGTGTTCCCAGGCATGCCAGGCATGGGCATGGACCCGATGACGATGCAGAACATGTTTATGAACGGTGGCTTTCAAGGCATGGGCATGAACGGCATGAACGGCATGGGAGGCTTCGGTGGTGGATTTGGCCAAGGCTCCAATAATAACTGGAACGGTTCTCAGTCGTGGAATTTCGACCAGAATAATTACAATCAAAATGGTCCTGGCATGGGAACTGGTGATTTTGGGAGCTTTAACTCAGGATTCCAGACAGGGTACAATCAAGGTAATTACGGTCACTTCAATGACTATCGCCGCAACAACTTCGGACGTGGTCGCGGTCGCGGACGAGGATACTACGGTGGCTACGGCCGAGGTGGCTTCCAGTATGGAGGCAACTCGGGCTACCATGATCAGAGCCAAGCGTCCCAGTCCGGATATGCAGCGCAAGGCCAGCACCAGCTGCAGAACCAGGGAGACTCGGAAGCCAAGACTATCGATACAGAAGCAGGCAACGGGGACACCAAGACCGCAGAGGACGACCAGGGCAAGGAAGCCGTACCTGGAGATCAGGAACCAACCCGTGAGGCTCAAGGCAATGAAGGTGGCCCAGCGTCCACGGGAACTAATTCGGTGCCTCCTGGCAACGCCACCCAACGCAATGGAACCGGCGCCATTCGATCAGTCCTCTCGGTACCTGATGTCCCCATTAACGCGCCCACAGGACCCAAGGCTATGCGCCAAGGCTTGCCCAACACAAGCCTCCTCAACCTCCGAGCGAGGGGTTATCAGGTGGGTGGTGATGCGGCAGTCAAACCCAATATCCCTCCCCGAGAGTCTCCCGCGGAGCGAGGGCGAACAAGGAGTAAGTCTCCGGGACGAGAAAAGGACAAGGACAGCGTTTCTCGCCGAGACGAAAGCAGAGACCACCAAGCGAGAGACCACGACAGACGTGACAAGGATCAAGATGATGGCGACCAAGACTATTCTCGTTCAAGGTCAAGGTCGAAAACCGCTAGTAGAAGTCGAAGCCCGAGCCGACACAAAAGCTCCCACCGACGTAGACGTCACCGGTCTGAATCAGTCGAGGGTGAAGACTATGATGATGAGGCCCGTCGTAAGAAGCATAAGAGCCGGCGGCACCGTCACGATGAGGATGGAGCTTCACGCACCCGGGACCCTAGAGACAAAGATGACAAGCACACAGAACGTTCGCGATCGGCTTCACCCGCAGACTCGAAGCGATCGAGTCACCGCAGCCGTCGCGAAAGAGACTACGACAAGCGCCGAGACCGAGAGAAGGACAAGTATCGCGAAGACGACCGTAAGAAGTCGTCGAGTCACCGTTCCTCTTCGCACCGCGAGCGAGATTACGATAGAGACAGACGCCGCGACAAGGACAAGGAACGTGAGAAGGACAGAAAAGATCGAAAGGACCGCCACCGCGACAAGGACCGTGAGCGAGACAAGGATCGAGATCGCGATAGGGATCGGGACCGAGACCGGGATTCAAGATACAGCAGCCGGCGACACTCAACGGATGGTCCTGATACTCCCGTAGAAAAGGACTTTAAGCCTCCTACAGGTCCGCGCGGCTACGAAGGGAAGGGTTCCTCCAAGGCAGGCAAGGATCCTCACACTCTAGAACGTGAAGCGCGTGACCGTGAGCGACTGCTCAAAGAGGCGCAGCGGATGGCTGGTCTTGGGTGGAAGCGTAGTCGCGACAATGACGACGACGGCGGATCAGGAGCTCGCAAGGGCCGACGAACCGCATCGTCGACCACAGCAGGCGGAGGCTCTGGACGCCGGAGCGAAGCCGTCAGCGGCGGCGACGAGGAAGAGCGCATGCGAAGGCTTGAAGCTGAACGAGAAGGCGACCGGTGGAATTAGGACTCGAAGCGGAAGCCATTGGGGCCGTTCATGGTCATCAAAAAACACGTCCGGGTTACGGCAAAGCCACGTACCACAAATAGGTGAAACTCTACTCTCAATCCGGAACAAAGCATATACACAACAACAAACATGAAGAGACTACGGGGAGGAGGAGGAGATACCTCTGCTGTTTCATCTTGGGCATCAAGGATCCGGTGTTGACGGGGGGGCGGGAAGGGGATGGATGCAAGGACATGGACGGCGTGTAACAGACGATACAAAACGGAGTTGAAAACCAAAACTATTCATATGATCAAAGGGCCAGGGGATGCAGGGACTGGAACCTGCTTACGGAGTATTTAATAGAGTCTCGCTGAGACGGATTTCACAAGATGAACCAAATTCTGTGACTGAGAATATGTGATGATGCTTTGCCTTGGTGAAGGGAGACAGTGTAAGTAGAAGACTATCTGATCCTTGTCTATTCCAGCAAGAATAGGCGACATGCATGAGTTATACTGGAGCAAGGCGGGAAACTCCCAACGTGTTGTCAGCAGAGCCCGTCCAAAGGGCCCTGGGACGATGCATAGAGAGTATGGCGAGCTGCATATACGGATGCGAGCAAGTCGAAGGAGCCGTGATGACGGCAGGCCAAAGGGACACGTACTCTCGTGTAGCAAGAAACCAAAGGATTCGTGCATATCATGAGTCATTGACGGATCGAGGTGGAAGAGCGGTGAAATGGTCGTGGTTGTATTTGGTGTATATAGATATATCGCCATTCCTTGTACTATAGTGATGCACACAACAGGTTTCTCTTCATTTTTATATTATAGCCACACTTGACCGGAGCCCGTTGTTGCTCATTCCTTATATTATAGTTACATCTAACAGGAACCAGTCCTCCTTGTTCATTCCTTATATCATAGCTACAAGCGCCAAGATCCAAGTCGTGTCTATTCCTTGGGTTTGGTGATGCAAAAGACTCGTCGAGATAATCAAGGTGCGCGCAACTTTGCTGCCGAACCATCTCATCTGGTTCTCTACACAGCGAGACACTTGTGTACAGGCTACGACTGCCTCTTCCTCGGGGGAAAGAAATGTAAGTCACTTCCCTGAATACCAGGCCATCTTCCCACTGCCACTCCTACGAGCGAACGCTTACACTCTCGGCGCGAGAAAAGACACCCTTCGCGTCTCGACGGCCCTGGAGATTGGGCACCATGGGTTCTTCAGGTACTATGGGTCACTCACCAATTTTCACATGGCGAAAAGTGAGTCTTGATGCTTGTGGTTTTCCCCGTTGAGACTTGGCTCGATGAACAAGTACGTGACTTACCGTTATGCTGGGAGAGACCCTGACCAAAGAGCTAGACCAACATCTTTGCCAAGGATGTTTACGATCTCATGCGTCTCTAGATAGTCTGTTGATTAATGCTCTTGTAGACGTCGCAGAGAAGAACAGTTGGGCCTGTCATCGAGCCCGCAACTGCATGATTGTGGCGTCGCCACTACTTTGGCTTCAAATGCCTAGGCATCACCCCAGACCTTGAAGATGAGCAGACTGCGGAGGAGGAACATGGAGAGTACCGACTGGCTATGCGTGGCACACGAGCCCGAAGACAACCGTGGAGCATCGAAACCTGAGAAAAGACGGACATGAAGGATGAGGGCCGATGCAGGTGGCGGCACGACGGACTTGGCTGGTTTCCCTGACCCTACATGAACAAAGTTTTGTGTTTCATGGTGAGTCTTGACTATAATTCTCATGGTTGAAGGCACTTACTCATCGTTGTCGTGCTCGCAGACCCGGTCTTGCGTAAATGACAGAGCTCGAACTCTTTATATATGCAAAGTCATGTATATTATACCCGTCTCGCGTCGCATTTTTCGAACCGCAAGTCACATCAATGACAACCAAAAGACGTGTCTGACAGTTTCATCACAGCGTTGAACTCGCTTCTTTTGTTACCTCCTTCATCCCCTCGAACACCCACGTCGAACTCCAAAAGTCTCCAGTTGCGTCCTCTCGCCAGGCTGCCATCCTAAGCAAGACTCCCGACGACCTACAAGATGATATATATATACGGGATCAGACGCCTTCTAAGGATTCAAAGTCAGCCCCCAGGACTAAGTTCCAGATTTGATACCTTTCTGCTTGGTCAAGGGCCACGCAAAGTCAAGGTCCACTTCCATTGGCAGTGTCAGCCAATGGCTCGAGGACATGCGGAGAGCCGGCCGTGAGATGCAGGATTGGTCCAGGTCATTGCACGAGGCTTTGATGACTCGACGTCCATGGGCACGCAAGTCGAACAGTCCATTGATTTTCTACGTGGAAATAGTGCCGAAGTCGAGTCGCTGCTCGAGCCAGAAGCGGCCATAATGGGCATCATTGCAAGACCCGGCAGCCTCCATACCATGTCGGGTGGGAGGCTCGTGGTGGGTGTTCCCCTGGCAGTAGATGTTCGACATGGCACGTCAGAGTAAACGAGATGCATTGCGAGCCACCTCCGAAGGAGCAGTGAGCGTCCTAGCCGCCATTCTTCGTGTGGCCTGCTCTGCTTTAGAGAACTTGCAATCGCCTTCCGGCCAGCTTTCGACTTGTCTGGCACATGGAAGATCTCTCTACGACTCTACCTCCGGTGCCCAATCCCCGATTGGTTTGCCCGTTCGACATGTTCTCCCCAGACGTGTGAATACCCTTGAGGTCAAATACAACAGGAACAGACGCTGGGAGTGTGGATGGTTTTGGCAATTCTTGTAATCCATTTTGACTGCGCCCGTCACCCAGCTCGACGGACATTGAGCCAGCCAAATCAATCCCTCGCTGGTACCGTGACGTTTTGGACCACACGAACGGTACCTTGAGTACAGTCGGCTACCCTGATGAGCTGCCAACATTTGAGCCTCGGCAAAAATGGGAAGCTATTCACCCGGAAATCTTCATGCCACTCCGAGAAGGAACTCTCTATCACAGTTCAAGAAGCCCTTGTCCATCGGGTCGCTGTCAGCCACCCATGGTTTCCTCGCGAGCATCTGTCCGTTGGGCGAGCGGTGGCCTCGGTGGCAATCCAGCTTGGAGCAGCACCTTGGAAGAGCACGCTGCCCAGTTGTGCAGAACAGTCGACGAGGGTCTCCGGGAGGAAGAGATGATACCTCGGCACAATTCATGGAGGATGTGCAGCAGCAAAAATCACCCAGAGCCATGGAGTTTAGAGGGATGCTCAAGGCCTTGGACTACTCGGCCGACGAGAACGTGGTCACCTCGCCAGAAAATTGATATCCAATCTGGCCTTGCAGCCAACTCGTTCTACAAAAAGTCCATGAATGGTCTGGACGTGACATCTACATTCCTCAACATCGATGGTGAACAGAGCATCAACCGTATATTACTAAATTCCAGTCTTGATGACGAGCATGTACCCGTCTGATTGGCGGTGCTTCCAAGGGAGTGTGTTCTCACTGCGCTCTCTCAACTCTGCGATACAGATGCAGACACAGACATACAATGCCGTCTGCCAATTCGATGGTGCCAGTTACTATATACTTGAGCGGACGGTGTATATACTGGGGAGACTCGAGGTCGAAGGCGTAGCTCTACGAAACGCGCGGAACAACCAAACTACACCTCGGTTTTATCATCCTGATCATAACGCAAGAGGGTAACCTTGGCCTAGCGGCCTATCCTTGGACATGGAGGAAGACACCCCTTTATCGAGTCTCGGGCCAGATCAGATATTGTTTCTGGATGATTCGACGGCAGTGCCAACCGTCATCATCGTAATGGAGCTCACATCGCAGCCCGAGAATGACTTTCGGCAAAACCCATACGCAACAAGACGAGCATTTATATACAACTCCTCCACTCCGACGATCAGTGAGAACTTCGCAAGGCAACCGGTTGGTTTCTTCCCGACTTAGGGATCTTCAGAGACATGGCTGGCATCTCGGCTGAGCCGGATGCCATGGCATTTACTTTCCACGGTGCTGAGAAACTTACCAATTTTTCCTTACAGTCTGCCGGAACACACAGAGCATGCAGGTTGAGGTTGCCAGATATGCTCTATGGATACAACCCTTTTCTTTTCTCTGAGGGAAATGCAGCCCAGAGTCCAGAAACATCCCCGCGGGCTTGGGTGTTTTCTCAAGCGTGTCACATTATCCCTTACGAGGGGCGAATGATGTTGCTACCCCCCAAGGCTCGGGCGTTCATTACAAAGTATGCAAACATGGACGACATTTGCAACACATTGCTGCCCGTGAGGTCTTTTTCAATCAGGAGGCAAAGACAGGGATACTCCACTGGGAGACAGACCTCTGCCTGCATTACACAAGTTATGTGAACTGAGGATGAGCTGCTCCCAAGGTCAATGGACGAAAGAAGGGGCGTCCCCGGGCACACCAGGACTGCCAAGATGACACCCAGCAATAGCAAACCATAGTACCACTGTTGAGCATGATGCACTTCTCTAGCCATTCCATAGTTGGTCTTTTCATCGCATGTCGTCTACTTGCAGCCCGTTTGACTTGAATATACGTGCAACACATCTCATGAATATGGTTCTTCTTTGCAACGTGAGATTCACCCGACACATCCATCTCAGAAACCAAACAGCGCCCATCAGTCATGTATATGCACGAGACCATCTGACACTTAAACATCATCCCAACTCATACATGAATAGTTACATTCAGAACTACAATCCTGCCACAATCCCATCTCCGAACATGACAGCACCGCAGTCCCTTTCTTTCCTACACTCCTGTTTTTGTTTTCATATGTTTTCCCAATGTAATGTATAATGACTCCCCCTCTTCCCCTGACAAGACATGTTTCCCCCTCATCTCGCAATAAGCAAGCATTCGTCGGGCTTCATCCGATATCCTCATATCCAGGGCCAAGTCTATTTCGTCCCAAACGCCTTCTCGTATGCCCGAAAATGCAATTCACATTTCCCAAACGCGAGCCTCCTCCATCCGCACCGTCGCGCTATCGTATGCCATCAAAGAATCGCACATGCATCGTCTTAGTATATACCCTGTGTGCGGTACTGGAAAGTGTCATAGCTAAGGTGCTGTTAGTAACCCATGTCAAGCCGTGCCCAAGGTCTACTGGCCACTCACAGTCGTGTATAATAACTGCCAAATGATTTGGCCACAAGATCAGTCTCGACAAATTGCTCTGCCTCATCGGCGCTGAGATGGAGCTGGAATCGCTGTCGTAGAGTGCTGGTCGCCTGAGCAACTCCCACAGCGAAGCACGGCATCTTGGAGTCATGGCCCATCATCGCCACCAAATCAATAATGTTGTCGGCAGAACGGCGCAGCGCTGTAACCCGTCAGAACAGTCCTCGCAGAATCATGCACACCAGGTTCCCAACTTACCTTGGAAGGCTTGCTTGCACAGCCTCTTGTAGTCCTCGTAGTCAGGGGAACCCAAGCCGCCCAAAACATCCACATATTCGTGCGTCAACTTAAAAGGGGCTGCCTCGAAACCAACCGATCCGGGAGAGTTGGACAACATGAATCCAAAGTCAATGTGAATGATGTGACCTTCACTGTCAATCAAGACATTTCCGTTGTGGCGGTCCTTGAGCTGCAACACGTACGAGATGATGCTGTACGCAGCCAGTGACTTCTTGAACGCATCCACGCCAGCTTTGAAGGCCTTGCTGTCTGGTTTGCCAAACGCTCTGAGGAAGTGATCCCTGAGCGTAGCAATGCGATGCCGAGGATTGTGGCCAGACTCAATCGAAGCCAGCGTAAGGCTTCGTTTCAGCGAATGCAGTGACACTCCACTAGTAATTGTCTCAACGAGGCCGCCAGACTCGCCCGTGACCAAGATTCGCATCCTCTTGACCCAGACATCGACTTCGGCGTCCACCCAAATCTTGTGGCATACGTCGATAAGCTGACACGCGAATGCTTCTTGTCGCAGATCAGCACCAGTCTTAACAATGACGCTGACCAGGTCCCAGTTCTTCATCCAGCCATAGGGCGATGACTTCCGAATGCGCTCCTTTTTCGCTTCCCAAGCTTCTCCGAAGACGGCGGCACTGGGGTCGTCGCGATCGCCACGACGCTGTACACCACCGGTCTTGATGTCGTTCTCCATCCGATCCCGTCCAGCGCTGGCATTCAGGTTCGAATCAATCGGGACGTCTTCCTCGAGATCAGGGTTGCTTTGCACAACAGGAGTCGTGTTCGCTCGAGCCATGATGGTGTCAAAAGTTGGACCATGCTCTTCGGTATCAAAACTCTGCTCCTCCAAACTCTGCATGCTGGCAATGATCTTGGCTCTGATCGCAGCCACTTCCTGCTTGGGCCGCTTTCCGCTGGTGGCTTCGAGTTGCGCAAGCATCTGGGATGCCGTTCTCATGTGCGTCGCCAAAGCAGAAAAGTCGGGCTGGTCTGCAGAAGCGTTCCGTTGGATCGGTAGAGTCATCCTGCGAGAGATTGGGCCTGGGCTGGTGGATCTGGAATTGATCGTCCCTGAAGATCTGGGTGTGCCCAGTTCCGTAGTCGAAGAAGTCGTCGTCCCGCTTGGCATGCGTTGAGGAAGGCGTTGTCGCTCCTCTCGTGGCGAGTAATTACTCGGTTCCTCCTCAAAGTCTCGAATGAGAGGCGAACTGCCCAAATCACCAGATGCCGGTTCAAAGACGCTATCAGCGACAGGATCTGGTACCTTGACAGTTGGCGACATCCGCGGCGAGTCGGAGAGGTCGAATATTCGCTTTGAATTGGCACTTCCGCTCAAAAGTGAGCTCAAGAGACGCTGGTTGTCAGGGGTATCTGGGTCAAAGGAGAAGTCGTCTCTCAACACTTCCACCATGATCAGATACGGCACCTTCTCAGCGCTATTCAACACTGTCGCCTCTGCAGGATTCACGCGCACGATTCGGTGATGCTGGCTCTTGCCAGGCGCCCCGTTAACGAGAGTTGGAGGACAAATGACAGGAATATCGACCTCGGCCGGGAGATCCTGAGATATCAACGCCAATTCCGCGCGAAGAGCACTCATACGGGCCGGCTTCGGGACAAGAACTAGGCGATTCGAAATACCTTCCAGGGCAGTGAGGAACTGGGTTTGGGATCTGAAATAATGCTGTCGCAATAGTCTCGTCTTCTGGATCGCTGAGAGCTCAGAGGAAGCGGTTGGAACTTTTGGTTGATGGGAAAGTCTCCGGGTGAGATCGCCTGGCTTTGGTAGCATTCCTGCTGACCCTGGTGCTGGTGAAGTTGGCCTCGTTGCTGGGCGCGCGGAGGGCAACGGGAGAGAAGCACTACTGAGTTTGGCTTCCAGTGACTTCATCTCCAGTGCGGAAGCCCTTTTCATGTCGGGCGTTCTGGACCTTGAAATGGGAGGACGGTTCGGAGAATCGGTTCCCCGGGTGGCCTTTGAAGGAGGTTCCCTCGACGGCTCTCTTGAGTGCTCCCTCGAGCCTTTTGGATCCGGCGCACTGAATGTTCTCCCAGTATCCCTCGCGCGCCTCGATCGGGTGTTAGCCGAGTTCACCGTGTTCGCTCGAGCGGGCCTCGTATTCTCCTTGGCCTCCTGGGCAAGATCAATCAGCGGTTGAGGCTTGCGAGCCTGCGCTACAGCGAGAGGACCAGCCCATCGCGGAAACATAGGCAGGGCGACGCTAGCGAGGACGAAGCTGGAGAGTACAGTGACAGGCAGCACATTCTCCTTGATCTTCTCGTTGCGAGCGGTGTCGGCCAAGCCAAAAACGATGTGCTGAACCTTATTGTACACTCGGCGGCAGGTCTGGAAGGCTTCGGACTGCGGATTGGAAGCGAGATCATGGAGGTACGTCTGGAAGAGCCAGAATGTCTACTCATGGGATATGGGTCAGTCTCTTGCGTTGAAGCGGTGGTCTGCGCATCATGATTCAAGTCGGTCCAACGTACCAAGAGAGCGGCCGTCACAGACTCCTCACACAGGTCCAGCAGGAACTCCTCCAAGGCCATTGACTCATTGTTGACGCTGATTATAAGGTGGCATAGCTGCGGAAGAAAGAATTCAATGTCCTCGTAAGGGAACTGGCGTAATTTGTTGCAGAGGACATAGTGAATTCCAACGTGGTCGGCGTAACGACTACGGTGCGACAGGTGGCATTAGCAAGGGCAGCAAGAACACGGTTCGGTCAGGACAGGGGGAAGCGACAGTGCCAAAGGGTGGAATTCGGACGAAATACGTGGAGAAATAGCAGAGAGAAATGCACTTCCAGGTGCAGTGTAGACAGGCAACTCACGAGAGGTAGGATACGGAGAGAAAGGGGTTGGAGTTGAAGACGTCGGACTCGAGGAATCTCTGAAGCAAGTCCCACGACATTGGTTACGCAGGGAAGCGAGCAGCTATGAGGAGCAGCTGGCGGTGCCTCATCTAGCTTCGAGCGGATGTGTGGTATAAGGGTCGGTAACGAGCGGACGAGGGCGGTGAATGCGCGAGTGGGCGTCGACAGCAACGAGAAGGAGATGTTCGCATTTGAAGAGAAGTTGATTAAACGTCTTGCTTCTGCATCCGTAGGCGGAGAGACCCTGGCATCTGAAGGGACGGCAAGACGGGTCGGTGGAGGGTCTCCCCCAAGAGGTGTCATACGCCCGCCCGCGTTAGGCAAGGTAAAAAGGAAGCTCTTAGGGAGGGTGACGGCCTGGAGGGCACTGTGCGGCAGCCAGTGCAGTGGGCCGTCTGGGCACTTTCCAGGGAACAAACCCCCCTGTAATGAACTGCCTCCCCTTACATCGAGCAGCTCCGGGGCCCTGAAGCGGCCTAGGAGGACGTCTCCGTTCCCAGACAGTTCCCACTCTCGCAGCATCTTGAGACCTTGTTGGACGACTCGGAGATGGACCGGATCCATAGTTATTACAGTATTTTACCTGCTGCAGAGCGCACGGAGACGTCGACTTGTCCACAACGAACAGAGCGGACCTGATCTTCCGTTTATACTATTCCGTACAGGTGGTGTCTTGTCTGCCTGGCCTGGGTACCTACCGTTCTCACCTGGTTTCCTTCTCCGAATTACGTGCATCGTACTTGATACTGTGCAGTCGCTTGCATGAGCTTATTAATCTGCCGTCTTGACCTCACAGGGACTGTCCACCTGCCACCTACGTCAGTAATGCAAGCGGACATTTCCATCCTGCAATGCTGTGCCTCAGTCCATTAGGTGCTCGTGAATGTCCTGCATGATCAAATCCGGTGCGCCGATAGGTTAGACTCTGCAGCTCGACGCAGATTGGTGGCAGCATCGGCTTCAAGCATGTAAGAGTGGCTTGTGTTGTCGACTTGGGTCTGATCTAGGGTAAGTCATTTCATTGGTCTCTTGTAAGTCGCCTCACGAGACGGATGAGATGTGTACGAAATGGCTTGATCAACAGGAATCATGCAAGTAGATGTAATGGCGAAAACTTCCAATATCTGCGTCCAACGGTTTTTGGCTGTCGATCGACAGTTATGCGCGTCTTGCTGCAGCCTCAATCCGTATAAGTCGGAAGGCAGCCCTGAACCAAATGCAGTGTTTACGTTGAACCATCCAGGTTTCGGAAAAGGACAAGTATCAATGTTTCCCACCAGGTACCTAGGTAAATAAACATGGCCGGACTTTGACTCAACATGGACCGAACGGCATCATCAACGCGAATAATCGGAAAAAGAGAAGGATACGAATGGAGTAGAAGTAAAATGTACCGGGATGAGTACACGCCGTCCAAGGCGAGCATATATCCCAACTATAGATAGGTCTAACTACCCAGGTATCAACGGCAGGGAGATGTTCATCTCTACCAAGCATCAGCAAAGCCAGAAAAATGCCTCCCAAACAATCCTCGCCACGAGGAGGTGGATCTTCAACCTCAACGCCAGCGCCCAATGTAAACGCATAGACACCTCGTCCCGAACACCGTTCCGTCCTTGTTCATAGCCTTCATTAAACGAATCCCACAAGTACCTCTAGTAAAATAAGAAATGCAGACACCGAATGAACCATACAGCCTAGGTTCCCCGTTTCTTTCTTCCTCCCCTTGTACGTCTCTTGGGCTCTGGGATTTCCTCCTCTTCACTTGAGCTCTCGACCTTGGCCTTGGCTTTCCCTTCCTTCTCGTTCTCTACACGGCTTACTATCTCGCGCAAAAAGTCCCACTGGTCGTCCTGTTCAACAACTTGCTTGAGCATCGGAGCAGTTACTCGCTTGGAGCCTTTCTCTTTCGCGATATCAGCACTCCTGGTGACCAATTGTATCATGAACAATTCAAGTGCCTTTCCAACCGCTATAGGCGTCTGCTGTGCCACTTTGCCAACCTCTTCATCTGCCTGCATAATTCTCTTGATCCTGGCTGTGGGAAACCTGGTTCTCACTGGCGAGGGCTCGATGGCAGGCGGGGGCGGCGCGGGTGCCTTTCGTGGAGGCATCTTGGAAGAGGACGGCGTTGCTGGCGCGTTCTGTGTATACTCTTCGTGATCGGAGCCCAGACGAGTCGCGTAACTCTGCGCGGGCTGTGGCGTCGGCCAGGCGGGAGAGCGTTGCGCTTCAGGGTATGCACTGTACGCCGGTACTTGTCGTGGTTGCACTTGCTCGTGATGTCGAGAGTACGAATCGAAGCCCGACTGAAGCTGGTCGTCGCTCGTAGGGAAATAGGCTTGATGTGTAGGGGGCAAGTAGGGTTGATGCTTGGGCGTGAAGCTAGCTTGCTGAGGCGGTGGCCGATGAGAATGCTCGAAGTGGGGTAGATGATTGTCTGAATTGTCGATAGACGTGTGATTATTGTGATGGATGTTGTTGAAGCGAATTGGCGGAGAAGTGTAAGAAAAATTAGAGGAGGAAGAATTTGGATGGTGTAAGTAGGAGGTCGAGCTTGCTTTATATTCAAGGCCTTGGCTGTCTGCGGCTTGTGGATGATGCAGAGGTAGTTCGGGTTCGGTGGGGCCAGGAAGCAAGTCAAAGGATGAGAGGTCCGGCGACTTGGGCGCGTAAGAGGAGTCCATTCTTTTATTATTTTTTTCAGGCGGCCGGCGGTGGGCGGTGGGAGAATTTAATAGTGGTGGAGCTTTTTTTTTTCTTGGACGGAGTGGGTAGGTGCAAAAAGGTAGGTCAGCCCGGGGAGTGACGCCAAGTGTACAAACTGGATGATGAGACTGTACTCCGTATCTGTATTGAGCACAGGGTTTGCTTGGCTCCTTCCGACATTGATTGTATGCTGCAGGTCTGTGAATGATGCACGCTTGCTCGTCTCAGAGAATGACGATGAAAGGGCTCGTGCAGGTTGACGGGTTGGTGGCAGTTGAGTGATAGGCCAGGCTTGGCTCGCGTGTTAGTGGCTCTACTGGTCGCGGTTTCTTTGTGTAAGCCGGCGGCGAGTGATGCACCCTGGTATGGGGGATATCCAAGAACAAAGACAGTGTTGTGATGTTTATCGTAAAGACCAAGAGAAAAAGACGATACGCGGTTGCTTTCTCATAGGTAGGAACCCAAACAGATAAATCCGTGGTGCGTGGTGATCGACGGAATGATCAGCTCGGCTTGGATGGGATGCGTTCAACCTCCGTAACGCAGCGTGGAGCAGCAACGGCAAACAGGCCGACTAAATACCCTGTTTATAACAGGGTTAAAGGACCCGATATTGGTTGCTTGGATGGCCTCTCTCACTGTTGCAATGAACATGCAGTACAGTCAAGAAGTGGCCAGTAAACGAGCTCAGCAGGGGGCTTCGAGCCTGCAGAACAAGCTCAGCTCCCGTCTTCCCAGCTGCCCCCTGAGGAATGACGATGTGGTTGGCTGAGGTAATGTGGGGGCAACGTCCAAGTTGGTACGCCCAGGCGCCAAGCACACTGCGACTTACAACTTTAAGAACAGCTGAGTAGAGAAGTTCGTGTTGGATTGTCTGTTTCCTTACTGCCTGCCTCATGAGACAAAAGTACAGTTCGAAAGAGACGCGACGTAGCTGATACACTCCAAAACAAATAGTTAGGATTGTGATCGGTACCTAGACCGCCCCGGGGGATCCAGATCTAAGTGAGATGAGGGGGGGGGGAAGCTAGGCAAATGCCTACAAGAGCGTTGCGCTGGCTGTTGAAAAGAGAGGTCCAGCTTCTTTTTATGTGTATCTGATACACCAGTTACTGGTTTGCGAACCCTTGAATTTTGCGACCTCTGAGCCCGTGTGAATTCTACGATACTTTGTACAAGTACTGTAGCTACGCCGGGAGGCCGAATGTGGGTGTAAGCGGATATGGGTCGGGCGCGATAAATGCGGCCCCGATAGATAAGGCAAAAATCGCCGTGAGATTCGGGACTGGGGAATGGCCCTGTCGCCGGAAGATGGGAGGCAAATAATAAATAAAAAGAGATCAGGGATAATAGGTAAGCATAAAGATGGGTGTCAGCCGAAAACGTGGTTGTGGGCGACGGTGATGCGATACAGCAGCAAGCTGTCCTGGAACGGGTTATGGTGATCGAGGCCCAAACGATTCAGGGGTGATCTTTCGGAGGCATCGGGGGGAGGACAGGCCAGCCGGCACTGGGCAAACGGCAGGCGGGCGGAGGAAGAGAGGGAATGCCGGCCGTTTATATGCGTGTCGCGGCGCTCCTGGCCTCTGACACACTTGCTGAGGGTGTTTGTACTCGACGCACACCACACACCCCCGGGCGCGAGGGCAGGAGGGTAGGAGAGGCCCCCATGAGGGGAAACATGGATGGTCTCAGCCACTACAGGTACCTGGGGGTGTCACCGAAGAAGCCTCCCGTGGTGCTTGCCTCAGGTCCTGGAGCTGGTGTTGGCCGTGCCTCTGAAGCTTTGAATGGAAGGAGGGGGAGGAGGGAGGGGTGTGGATCGATTACAAAAAGAATTGGGCACCATCCCAATCAGGAAAGCACGCTGTGTATCGCATTTGGTCATCACCAGGCTGCTTGATGCTCATCGTCCTCTGAATTTTCCCACCGACAATGACATTCAGGAGAAACACCCAACAACCCAAATGAAGCCACAGGATCCTCTGGAAGTCGGCTTGTTTGCAGAGGTCGGATACGACTGCGCGCCATTCCCATGCCACCGCCGCTATATGCACGGTTCAGGGTAGTGACGCTACTGCTTATTAACAGAAGTCTCAATTGGCGCGTCGGTAAGCCAGCCTTCCACGCTCCAGTGGGGTGTCGCCTTTGTTATTTTCGTGCGGCGAACATCAAGTCCATTCCTCTTCGTGCAACGTCCCATGGCTGATTCAATAACTTGTCTGGCCTCAAGAGAAACAGGCGGAATGCAAGGGATGAATTCTTACATGCACGGGATGCATTCTTTTGGCCTGGTCTGAACGCCTTACCGCAATGTCTCAAGCTCCAGGCACCTCCACTGGCCTGGGACTTCTGTCTCTGTTCACTCACTCAATCAATGAGCAGTGTGCCTGGTGGGTGGTGACCCAGTTCGTCTGGTAGACTGATTGCCTTGAGCCAATCCCCTATTACGGAATGCGAACCACTGAGGCTGAGGCTCAAGGCAGGCTTACATGGCCAACGTCTGCCTTGCCAGGCTGGCATTTTCCAGCACTCACCGTCTTTGTCCAGCATGGATTGCAGTATCGCGCGCCATTGAAGGAAATAGGCGGTTCGTGGCTTGTAGCCTTATCTAGGTATGCGCTCTCACTGTTGCCCTTCCCTTCATCCCCAATTGCATGATGATACAAGTTGAGCTTTTATTTCTGAGCGGACCAGTGACAACGAAGCCGAGCTGTGCCTCTGGTTTCCGAGCCACATCTCAACGGTCTCGTCTATGAATTTTTACTTGATCTAATCTGATTTCTATGCTTTTGCCTTCACTTTCCCCCCGTCCTCCAGTATTCGCCTTCTCATTTCCTTCACAGCGGCCCTGAGCCCTTGCAGCCTCTTGTCCTCTGTACTCGATAGAAACAGCGACGCCACAGGCCATGCATGGATCCCGCCGTCAAATTTCTGGCCCTCTATCTCAATCCCGATCTTGCCTTGTCGTTTCACAAAATCTTCGATATCAGGCGCAAACACCTCGTCCTCGCCAAAGATGATAGAGTAACCTCGTTTCGGACTGGCCGCTTTCCAGAGGTTGTCGTCAACACAATCCCCTGGCGAAGCTGGCTGCTGCTGGATCATTGACTCGCCAGCATAAATATGCGCGTATTTCCACAACGTCCGCCGGTCAAGGTAATCGCTTTCAGAGGTACAGTGCAGATTCGACATCAGAGTGACCCAGGGGGATATCAGTGTAGCCATGCGTGGCAAGGCCGGCTGTTGGTGGCCGGTGTAGTTACCATTGGCGAGAGAATTCACGGAATTTTTGCTCCTATCAACCGCTTGCGCGCCCAACTCCAACAACAAGCTGAGAATTAGAGTACCCCCGGCCGAGTCGCCGGCAACGCAAACCTTGGAAGCATCCTTAACAACCTCTAGGACATGCTTGTAACCCTCTAGCGTTTCCAGAACTTGCTTTGGGTAGACATCGTCCGGGACTAGTGTGTAATCAAGGGCAAAAATGGCCGGGTTGGTGAAGCCGGCCTCTACGAGAAGATGGTGCCATACCGTCAAGAATTCCAAGTAAAAATAACATGAACCCATCGCGAAGCCGCCGCCTAGTCCCGGTCAGCGATCCGATGAGATATTGTGAGCTGAGTCCTACCGTGGCAATAATAGAGAACAAAGTCGGGGGGTGTTTCGGGCTGGTGCATGATCCAGACACCTTTCGATTTGACATTTCCCTGCGAATGGTCAGGATCAAGGTTAATTCGCATGAAGAAGAGGCTGGGAACCATACACTACCGATGCTATACTCTTGCCAGTATGTCTGGAATGTCAAATACCCGTGGCGGAAGGTTCTCCAGCGGAAAAAGGGAAGTGAGACATTCTTCGAAAAGAAGACCCTGGAAACATTGGTAGGGATGGCCTTGAATGCATATTGCACGCAGCGGATAACAAGATCCTCGAAGATGGTGGCATTCTGAACGAATCCGGTTTGTCGGGTTGGGGGCGTGAAATATCGCTCTTGAATCAGCTCATAGGGAAGTCTCGTCACTATTTGGCATGTGAGTCGGGGAACTGTTGAGGCATGGCTTGGCCTCAATTCGGTCCAAGGCGGACGAAGGGAACGAAGGGTATACGAACAGAGAAACGGGAGAGCCTTGATTGCAACAACAACGGTCTGGAAGATGCCAACATTCCATATGAGTTGCGGGAGAAGAAAGACCAAGAAAACCAAACAGTCGATGAGTGAGATGGGGCCGAGGATCATGGTGGGAATTGTTGGGCCAGGTTGATGAGGGGCAGGATTAAAGATGAGATTCGTGTCCTCTTGACCTGGTCCGATTGAAAGCTTTATTGAGAATATATTAATACCATAAGTAAAGATTTAATGTGAAAAGAGGAGATGTAGGTATGGGTGAAGGAGGCTGAGATAAGGTATTGACGATGTAACGATTGTTGACGCGTTGAGATTTGGATACTAAGATTTGGGGCGAGGTACCTGGGGGGCTGAGCCAAGACAGTAGAGGGGCTCTCAGAAGTTGTAGTCTACCACATTTGCAGATAAAGACATCGTAAATTGAATGCAGTTAACTGAATAAAGCAGCAATCCAAGACCAAAGAATATTTACTGGAGGACGTAATTGCTGCTCAAGGGTAGGTATGTTGATTCTTGGCCGCAAGCGTACCTAGCTACAAGCACAAAGGGATATTAAGCTTGGCGGGTTTAACGCTGACATAAGCCAAGTGTACCTTACACCGCATGCCTCTCGTGTCATTCAATAGACGTCCTCCCTTCATTTGAGATCCTCGAGGCATACATCGATCTTTCGGTCTTCTCATTCCAAGCTACGTTTTCGTAAGGTAATTGCTTGCTTCTGTACTGGTGCGCCCGAACGAGCTGGGAATTCTGAACCATTCACAGGCTGCGGTTATTGTCATCGACCGTCGCCACCCCGCTTGTTCACGCACCCATTTGACTGCTTCGCTGCGTATCATCATGGGGGAAGCGCTGCTGGAGGAGTCACCGTTTCCACTGACGGACGTGGACAAATGGGTTCTGTCACAGACCGACGAAGAGTTTCACCGTCATGACTGGGAAGACCTCAGGGACATTATTGGTAAGTTGGTTAGCACGGGGAGCTGGTGAAGTTTCGTTCATGGTTTGCATTAAAGCTACATAATGTACCTAGTAGTTGGCATGTCGTGACTAACATGATGCTTAGAGAAGAACAACCTGTCTGTGTTGAAACGCAAGCCTTCCGACCTTCGCAGGTATATGAAATGGACGGCGGAAACCAAAGCTGAATACGGCTCAATGACAAACTACCTTCTCGCTAACAGGCTGCCCAAGGCCTGGGGCACACCACCATTCACCCCGGAGTCTACAACCCCGTTCGAGAATGTCTCCGACTACAAGGTCCTGATCAACGATTGGCCCTACGGGCTCGATCCAGAGATCCGGCACATTGTCGTGTGGTTGCGGACCGCGATTCCCACAGATCCAGCCACCGGGGATATGACGCCCGAGAGTAGGGCCCTGTGCGAGACATTTGTGAAGACATACTTTGCGGACAGACTTGGGCCGGATGGAGGGGACCGGGTTCTCTGGTTCAAGAACTGGGTAGCGTTGCAGAGTGTGCGCGCCCTCGAGCACATACACGTGCTGGTGCGCAACGTCGATGACGACACCATCGAGGACTGGACGGGAGAGCGGCCTCATGCAAGCACTTGAACAGGACATCCACCGTAATTAGACTCATAGACAAGCTCCAGATAGACGATACATGAATAGAGTCCAGGGTATTGGCCTACGCCGCACGTCGGGACTTGCGGTTTCCCTGAGGAGCGACATCGCCGCCGCCGCCACCCTGGAATTCGGCCATCTTCTGCCTGCCCATGCCCAGCAAGCTGGAACCCAGGTACAAGCCGTATGCAGGGATGACGACCCAAAGAAGCCAGCCCCATTTGCCAAAGAGCATGGCGAGGACGGTGGACGCCCAAGTGACCCAGATGACGTCGAACATGTACTCTGTCAGGCCCGGGGCGCCGAGGTCCTCGCCGGCTGTGCGAAGCGCCTTGGTAGCAGGGTCGTACTTGGGACGACCCGAGACCTCGAGGACATACTGGCAGATGAGAGCCGGGGTGGCGAGCAGACCATAGAGCCAGAGGGAGCGCGGGCGGAGGAGGAAGTGGGAGAGCAGGAAGAGGCCGTTGACAATGAGGGATCCAAGGTGGAGGTTGTTCAGGGCGGCGGCGTTGGACTTTGCGCGGTCCTTTTTGGCCTTTTGCGCCATTGCGAGACGAGGGAGGGGTTGTACGGTTGAGATTGGAGGAGTGAAGAGGACCAGGGAGATGTAGACGATGTAGCGTGTTGGACAATTGAAGGGTTGGCAAAAGTGGTGAGAGTGTTGGCGACTCGCACGTCGGCAGAGAACAACGAAGCCAGATGTGTGGTGACGTGCAGATGGATCACCTCACGAATTAAACACGAGGCTGCGCCGACCTATCAGTGCTGGCGCCAGTGACTGACTTTGAGAGACAAGCAAAAATAAGACAAGAAGCTTCTGGTGGAGCAGGGAGCATGGCAGTCTTAGCGAGCGGCTCGCTGTTTGGTTTCTGGGTTTAGTGGCTGGAGGTCACTGAAGGGTGTGCACTGGCCTGGGGACCCGACTTTTTTTTTTGTGTCTGAGTTCTGAGTCGTTGACGGGCATTTTGTGGATGGCGGGGGAGTTGTTCGGGTGGCTGGTCAGATGGGCGCTTGAATTCTGACCTGCATGGAAGGAAAGGACGGAAGAGAGAGCAGACAAGTATGTGACTAGGTTGGTAGAGCTGTTGGTAAAAAAAAAAAAA
>JALNIO010001296.1:106763-123926 GCA_023509875.1 Rugonectria rugulosa
GACAGAGTATATGGAATAGAGATCCCAAACATCAGTCCAGGGCACCTACCTACCTAGACACCTACCTAGACACCTCAGGTACCTCCCTAGCCCGCCTCTCTAGCGCAGGAACACAAGTCACCCCCCCTCCTCGAGTCCAGTCTCTCCTGCAGCTGGTTGCCCTGTTGCTCGGCAAACAGCAACTCTGGATCCGCCTCACCCAATCAAGGCAACAGAACCACAACAAATCCGCCGTTGCGTTGCGGTGCGTTGCGTTTTTGCGCGCGCCTGGCCGTAACCACCACGACCCAGAGCCACCACCGACTTTTCACTATTCGTACTCCAACAACAACAAGAAACGAAAGAAAAAAAGAGACGGCACCAAGATAAACCCGTGTCATTGTGGTTTCTGCTGCTGTCGCCGCGCAAGACCATGTTCCTTCCCCTTCATAGTCGGTCCTGCTGTTGCTGAGAGTCGCCATCCATGTCAATCGCCCTCGTTCACCGGACCCACCGTTCTTCTTCATCTTGCGAGCCGCCCACGACTTCACGACTCTTCATTCACATTCACGCTTCGTTCTCCCTCTTTTAGGGCTGCATGTCCATTTGCGCTTCCTGTTCACGAGGACACGTCTCTTTTTCTTCTTCTTTTCATCCTCTTTCTCGCTAATTTCTAATTTTATTCTGGCCTGCGTTGAAGTTGGAAGGCGACCCGACTCAACCGCCACTTCGGGGGGTCCTTTGTTTTCTTTCTGCTCAGCTCTTCCTCCCCCTCCACGCACGCGAACAACGAACCGAGACGACGTACGCTCGTATTCACGACGACAATAGTGACGAACAGTATATGCTCAATCTATTCAGTTGCCATTGATATTATCCATTCCCATCTTCTTCGGCTGTCCCATGGCCTGGTCACGACGTTAGTCAACTTCCTCAGCGCCGTCACTCTCATCCCCTCCGTCTCTCCTGGACAGCAACATCCAGCATGGCGCCTACCCCGACGGCCATCAGTGGCCTCTTGCGACAGGCGATACACTATCATCTCGACAACTTCTCCTACGAAAACGCCCTCTTCTTCGCCGAGCGCTTGACTGCCCAGGACACAAAGTCCTATGAATCCCCGTACCTCTATGCGCTATGTCACCTGCGCCTTGGCGATTATCGCTCGGCTTACGACGCGAGCAAGCCCCTGGGCTACCGCGGTGCTCACCTGGGATGCGCCTGGGTGTTTGCGCAAGCATGTCTAGCTCTGGAGCGATACAAGGACGGCATTCACGCGCTGGAAAAGTCGCGAGGGTTATGGTCGTCTAAAACCTGTATGGGGAAACATAGCGCAACATCTCGAGTCGGCCTTCCAGATACGCCTGCCGTCCTATGTCTCCTCGGAAAACTCCAGCGCGGCTACGATGATAAGAAAAAGGCCATTAGTTGTTTTGAGGAAGCATTGAAGCTCAATCCATTCATGTGGGATGCGTTCACGGCACTGTGTGACATGGGAGTAACTGTCAGGGTGCCGAACATCTTCAGAGTTGGCGATTCACTCGTACAGAGCTTTGATCTGGAGTTAAGTTTTGTGTCAGAATCGCGAGAAGGCTCGTCATCAAATTCCTTGGATGCTCCGCAAAAGAGGTCACAACGGAATGCGATTACGGACTCGGGAAACGACCCCTTCAACACAAACATCTCCCCCCCGATCCACGAGGCGATGAATGGTGATTCCGCTGGGGAATCTGGAGATGGCAATGATTTCATGTCGAAGATTCATGCTGCTAGGGTACGGCTGACAAATTCAACAAGCAACATTTCTGGTTCGGATGGCTTGGAGACTCCTTCGGGCCCTTCAGAAATAACGACATCTCGCGCCGTACACGCGAATGACGCTCCCCATGCGCCGCCTCGAAGAACTCGAAATGGGCATACCATGGACCAAGGCCAAGAGGCACCCCCGAGGATGAATTACCGTTTAGGATCGAAGCGATTTACCAGGTCACAAGAGAAGGGACAGGATCATGCACCGGAGCCTATGATGACGGATGCACCAAATCCTTCAGTGGGTACGACACGGCCGACCGTCGCTGGTGTGGAAAGGAAAAGAACAGTATCTGGACATCCTGTGCCGCGATCCGGCATCGAGGAGACCACAACGAGGCGAAGCGCAAGGCTCAACATGTTTAGACCGTCGACGAAAGCGAACTCGGGGGCTTCGGCGGTCGGAGCCTCGGTGGGACGAGAACTCAAGAAGGCAAGACCCCCAATCTCTCGAATGGTCCGTCCCGGTTCGAGCGGTACCAGCGTTGGACGAGTTGTCAGTGGGAACCGTAAGCCGCTGGAAGACCCTCACGCGGACGGCGACCACGGGGAGATGTCGAGGACCAAGGATAAGGAAGCACCTCCTCCACCAGTTCATGCTCCCAAGATAGTTGACGCGGACACTGCTAAACTGGAGGAGGCCTTGAAGTGGATTCTTGATCTTACCAAAAAGTTTGCGACTGGTTACTACTCCTTCTCACAATTCCAGTGCCAGGACAGCTTGCAGGCGCTCATGTCGCTTCCTTTAGCGCATCAAAATACCCCATGGGTGCTGGCGCAGATGGGCCGGGCACACTACGAGCAGGCTTCGTATCCGGAGGCAGAGAAATTCTTCCGAAAGATGCGAGCGCAAGCACCGTCTCGACTGGAAGACATGGAAGTATACTCAACCGTCCTGTGGCACCTCAGACGGGAGACGGACCTTTCATTCCTCGCCCATGAACTCGTCGACACATCCTGGCATTCACCGCAAGCCTGGTGTGCCCTTGGCAACGCCTGGTCTTTGGCCCGTGAACACGAGCAAGCCCTGAGGTGCTTCAAGCGGGCCACGCAGCTGGACCCCAAGTTTGCCTACGCGTTTACGTTACAAGGCCATGAACATTTCACCAATGAAGAATACGAAAAGGCACTTACAGCATATCGTCAAGCGATATCAGCGGATCGAAGGCATTATAACGCCTACTACGGCATCGGGAGAGTTCAGGAACGTCTCGGCTCCTATGATAAGGCGTACACGCACTTCCATGCTGCGCAGTCCATCAATCCGAATAACGCCGTGCTCATTTGCTGCA
Organism: Rugonectria rugulosa; assembly: GCA_023509875.1. Lineage (NCBI taxonomy): Eukaryota > Fungi > Ascomycota > Sordariomycetes > Hypocreales > Nectriaceae > Rugonectria > Rugonectria rugulosa. The sequence continues at coordinate 109,844 of JALNIO010001296.1, forward strand.
TCGGAACGGTCCTCGAAAAGCAGAAACAGATCATGCCCGCCTTGCAAATGTACAACAAGGCCGTGGACCTGGCGCCTCGAGCTGCGCAGATGCGGTACAAGAAGGCCCGGGCCTTGCTTGCCGTAGGACAGCTTGAGGCTGCGCAGAAGGAGTTGATGATTCTCAAAGATTTGGCGCCGGATGAGGCGACGGTGCACTTCTTGCTCGGAAAGCTGTATAGGAGCATGGGCGAGAAGCAGTCGTCTGTGCGGCACTTTACTATCGCACTTGCTCTGGACCCAAAGGTGAGTTTTTAATCTTGTCAAGCCGTGAATACTCTGTACTAACTTGAACGCTATAGAACAGTCAGCGCATCAAGGAGGCGATTGAAAGCTTTGAAGATGATGTGGCGATGGACGACTCCATGATGTGATGATATCATGAGAGTTTAAGATTATTAATGAATGGCCTCGGGTCGTTTCATGAGTATATCCTGGCATCGCACCGTATCCTCGAGATGGCTTTGAGGAAAGAGATGACTGGGGTTGATGAGCCTGAAGTCGCGCTCGGGCTTCCTGTTTATTGGGCAGTTGAACGCAAGGGTCGTTCAACGATGAACGGGATAGGGCCCGAAGACGTGGATGAGATGGCATGAGGATACGTGGCATGGCATCGGCGTTCTTGTTATTGGTTTTTTTCTCATTCGGTACGGCGGGCTTAGGTAGGGTCAAACGACTGCAGGCTTGTTTTTGTGTGTATAGGTACCGAAGCATGCAACTTTGTATATTAAGTAGAGCGACTGTTGAAAGAGGGAAGAGGTTGATGGTTTGATGGGATGAGGGTACCTAGACAATAAAGAGCCGGTGAGATGATGGGATGTGAAGAAGACTTGAGGCCTTTCTGTTGCGCACGTGTGTGTATGTGTTTGTGATGAAGAGTATGATCAAGCCGGGATTGGTCTGTATTTGATAGGTTGATTGTCTGTGTTTGATCCTGATTTGTGAGTTGGTTTTATGGGGTTGCAAGATTAATGTTTATGCGCATAGGTTGGATAGGGCTTGGTGGTGGGATGAGGGATGATGTTGGGAATGGACTATGTGGCCGTAGTTTGATTATGTTTTATGCATTGCTCAGGTCACATCTTGTTGGTGCTCAAGTTGGATCCCCTCAGGCTGTATAGGTATTGTTTTTGTGATGCTATTTAGGTACCTGTGTAAGTAGGTTTTGGAGGTGGAGATGAGTACATTGAATAGCCTTGCTGTTTCATGGCTGCTTCATATTTGCACAATATGTGAGTATCTACTGGTATCTGAAAGTTGTCGTTGGTTACATAGTAGATGGTGGTAGGTTATCTAACCCTCAGCTTTCTCACATGTGTCTCGGGTATATGCTGACGCTTGCACTTTGTATGCATGTATGAACGTAATCATGGTTTACTAGCAAAGATGCGTGGTTGTAGACCTTCCTTAATATGTGCCTGCATTGCCTTGATAAGCATGACGAACCGCCTCATGCTTACTACATAATCCAGGTATTATAATTCTTAGTTTTAGGCAGACGCAGATACATCGGCTGATAAAGGATACAAGATCTACAGGTGACTCACATGGTAGCCTTAGCATCAAATCTTAATTCCAGTCTTCAGTCTCTGTGTCCATGTACCTACCCAGGCACATGCCTGGAGTGAGCATCGAGAATTGCCAGCCAATCATAAATCGGTCACACCTCCAAGCAAGGCCCGACCAATCAGCTCACTCCCCCGGCGCCAATTCCCTGGATCTCCCTCCCACGCCCAGACCAAAAGCTCCCGGCTGCCGGCGTCACCCCCAAAACCACGCGCCCGCATCAACCGTCCAGAAACGGGATAGCGCGAAGCCGAATTTCCCATTTTTCGGGGAAGGAGCCCATTTTCGCCTTTTACGGCTTACCTTTGGGCGCCCTTTTTTTACTGATCCCGCCGGGTCCTTGTTTACTGATTGCCAGCGCGTATTTATTTCTCACTCCTCGCGCCCCCCGCAGCCGCTGTTTTCCCTCTTTCCTCCCCTCCCCTACCACAATTCTGCATACAACCCCAAGACGCGTCTTTGCTATCCACACGCCATCGCGCATCGCGACAACATCTATCTCACTTTTATCAATACCTTTATACATTCATCAACATGACTGGACGTAAGTGTCTTTCAGTTTAATTTTATCTGCTCGCGGGGTCAGCTTCAAGCTCCATGCCTATGCATCTCGTATGATGGGTAGGCTTGGTTTGAGGCTCAACCTGATGCATCACCATCCTCAAACAACACCAAGACTAACACATCACCAACAGGCGGCAAGGGCGGAAAGGGTCTCGGCAAGGGTGGTGCCAAGCGTCACCGAAAGATTCTTCGTGACAACATCCAGGGTATTACGAAGCCCGCTATCCGACGTCTCGCTCGTCGTGGCGGTGTGAAGCGTATTTCTGCCAGTAAGTCTCCAGCGTACTTCATCTTATGCCAAGCATGTTCTAACCCATCTCCCAGTGATCTACGAGGAGACCCGTGGTGTTCTCAAGACGTTCCTCGAGGGTGTCATCCGTGACGCCGTCACCTACACTGAGCATGCCAAGCGCAAGACTGTCACTTCTCTTGACGTGGTGTACGCCCTCAAGCGACAGGGCCGCACCCTCTACGGTTTCGGTGGTTAAACAGCTACTGTTTTTGCTCTTATTGGGCTGGCTGTGTTGAGAAGATTAGCACATGGAAATGATTTGTATTTATGGCGTTGGCGGCACTGGGAACGAGACTTGAAGGCGTCATGGTAGACGACCTGTTGAAATGAATACCACAATTGATCAACCAACACTGATTCGACTTTACATGTTTACCCTTGATGCAGTGACCTTGACCTCGCGTAATGAAGCTTTCCAGTTTGGCCAGTCACGTCAGATGTAACGTAAATACTCTAGTTTTGTATTAAATGTCGCAGTACATTGTAAGATAATCTTGGTATCATAACTAGGAATCACAAATACTTTCTACCAGCCGCTGCCACTCTCGTCCGGAATGTAGGGCTTGTCAACTCCATGTTTGCCCTGTAAAACGGACTCATAATGGCCTTGACCCAATTTTCATACACCTCTGTAAAGAACATTTTGATGGCTTCTTCGGTCGCTGGGCTCGTGGGATTCGCGCCGATGGCTGTCGATGATCGTGACGAGCTGCCGGTCGTGGGAGCAATGGGTTGGTGCAGGAGGAGGAACTTGACGTTGCCGGCCGTGACGAAGCAGGAGATGTAGTTGTTGAAGAACTTGTCGATGCACTTTAGGTACCTGTTGTGCGCAAAGACGCGAAATGTGTCAGCCAGTTGGACGGTAAAGCTGGTTTGCTGTCATGCGCCGTTGTCATGTGTCCTCACTCTTGACCGCCTGCCAGGGACGTGGACGGAGATGGTGGGCGGCGCGGGAATGCATGGGCAACTTACATTTGGCCATGCGACCATTGCACTTCTTCAGCGATATCTAAACTCGAGTGTAGGATGAACTGATTGAGGTGCTTGACCTGGTCTGAGAAGCGCGACTGGCCATCACCACCCTGCTTCGAAGTGCCAAACTCGTGCTCGAAGATGGGGTTGTCCTGGGTGCCTACAATGGCAAAGTAGTAGCTCATCGTGACGCGCTCCGCATCGGCGGGCTGTGTGTTCGTCCCGAGTCCAGCTGCTTCTGTGGCTTCGCGATATCGTCAATCTGTTCCGTTGGACGGCTTTCGTTCTTCAAGGGGCCGTTGTGCTCTTCAAGCTCCTGTTGGCTAGAGCTGCCACTCAGACGCACGCAGTACGTACCTTGATCAAAGACCCCCACTGCTGCATCCCCCCGGACCGGACCTCACAATATTCCGCCTCACCCCACTGGCTCCAGCAAGCGCAGTGCAGCAACCAGCGCGGCTGCGGCTGAGCCAGTTATAGCCGCGCGGGCAAAAAGTTGATGTTCGTTTCAGTCAAAGGCAACCCACCGCCGCCCAAATCCGCACAGCAATCGACAAACCTCGACGACAATGTTCGGCCCCTTCCGCATCACCAACCCGCTGGCGGGCGGTCTCCTCTGGAAGATCCCCTGGCGCCTGTCCAAGTTCCAGAAGCGCCGTCACCGCCTCCGCCTCCGGGCCGTCGACAACGTCGTCGCTACCGTCGATGCGGCACTCGCAAAGCAGGGAACGACTCTGGAGGCGCTGGAACGATGGAAGGCCGAGATGCCCACCGAGGCCGAAATGCTGCCCCGCGACAAGTACACCATGTTCGACCGCAAGGCTAAGCGTTACCGCAAGGGCATTCACAGTATGTTGAGGCTTTGGGTCGTGGAGAGGGGACTGGGGCTGACTGACTTGCAACTAGAATTGCCGAAGTGGACGAGGGTTTCGCAGCGTGTCAACCCCCCGGGTTACTAAGTTGGAGAAAAAATACACTTATAAGGATGAATACTCGCGAATTGAATGGCAATTGGCGTGCGGATGCACATGCTTTGGGCGGCACATGCCTGGGGTGAATTGCTAGTGGGCAGGGTCCTCACGAGGGACTCCATGTACAACACCTTGTTTCAACTACTACGGATGCATATAAATCTCATGAAACACGTTACCGACGTATGGCGACCCAGAAATTAGGAGACGGAGGTTTTATGGCCTTTGCAAGAATAGACCAGGGCGGTCATTGCATATCGAATGGGCGACAATGGCCGGATGAAGAATCAAACAAGAACAGGATATCTAGACCAGAGCCCTAATACCAGTATAACGTAAAACTTCTTTTCTCTCTTCATGGGTATCACGTCCCAAAAATCATCCCCCACTTATAAAAACGACCCGTACTTTACCTATCATCATATTGACTTCGCTCTTCCTGAAGTGCTCTTCCAATTCCTCCGCGACCCTCGTCAAAGTCCTCGCGGTACTCGTCGCGCACCTGGCCACCCGACTTGCCGCGGCCATACTGGCGACCCTCCTCGAAGCCCGGATCCAGGTCTGTGCGGATGACACGCTCGTCGAGTTTGGTGCCACCAATGTACTTCATGCAGTCGAGGGCGTCCTGGTGGGTGTAGTACTCGACGAAGCAGAAGCCGCAGGGGGTTTTGCTGAAGCGGTCGAGGCCCATGACGAGGCGCTTGATCTCGCCGCACTTGGAAAAGAGCTCGTAGACCTGCTCCTCGGTGGTGTAGAAGGACAGGTTGCCGACGTAGAGGGTTGTGGCTTCGGCGAGGGGGTCGACGGCGGGTTCGGTTTGGGCGTCCATATTTTCGTCATCGTCGCGGTCGCGTCTGCGCTTGTTCTGCTGCGCTGTTAGGGGTTTTGCGAATTCACGGAGGGGGGGCGAGATATAGGGGAGAGCTTTACGCGGCTGTTGTAGTAGGCACTTGGCTTGTCGAGACGGTCGACGGTGCTGCGGACACCTGTTCTCATGATGGGCGATTGATGCGGCTTCGATTAATACAGTGGTGAAATGAGTAATATGAGGTCGGGCCTTGAAGAGACAAAGACAGTTGAAGTGATGTCTGGTAATCAAATGCGCCGGGTTGAATTGTTTCGTCGTTATTCAAGCTTGACGAGGCTGGAGGAATGTAGCGGCGATCAGTGAAAGTGGATCCGTTTGTCTGCAAAGCTCAAAATCTGGAGCTCCTCTGCAAGGCAACTGAAAAGGCACCTAAAAAGCCACCTCAAGAATGGTACCTGCGCCCAAGTCCACACGGGGATTGCAGGGATTGCCGCTGAGCTGGCGCTAACTTCTACGTACCATTCAGTGGGCGCTCTCTTTTTTCCTCGGCCAGCTCGTCCGGCCAACCTCGTCTTTTTTGTCAGCCTCGTGAAAAGAAGGTCCATCAACAACAAAGAAAAACATAACACGACATCTCGAAAACATTTCTTTTTCCAACACATAGGACCTGTTAATGCGCCAGCCGAATATCTAGGGAGCCATTCTCTCCTCGCAATTTTGCAGTCTTGTCGATTCGAGGCAGTTTCCTTGCCAAAAGGCATCTCTCGCCATGCCAAAGGTTAAGAGCTACGCGGCGCCCTGGCTGTCCGGCGCCGCCCCTGGCCACCGATTGTTCGAACCCAGCACCGAAACATCACGATCGCGCAGCATCGACCTTGGTCATGGATCAAAGAAGAAGTCTGTCCCTGGCCCACGCCGCACGATTGCTCACCGCGGCACAGAGGTGTTCGTGGCGGTTGGGCGCGAGATCCGTTGGGGTGACCTGGCGTATCTGAAGGACGACTGGGTGAATCGGGCCCCCAAGTCAAGGGGGGGAATCCGAATCAAGCGCGAGGACTCTTATCAGTCAGCGGATGGGGATTCAGTATTGGAATCTGCAGCAGGATTCAGAGTAAGTTGGGATTGATGGCCCTGGGAATGCATCGTGAAGCTGACCTGGTATGGATAGACTATCAAAACGCCCGTCGCCGATGATATCCGACAACTCATCATCTCTCCTAATACAAACTTCCTCGCGATACTTACAACCCATACCGTTCACATCTGCATCCTACCTGACCCATCTCATTTGACGAGCGAGGACACTGGTCCTCTCAAGCCGAAAATCTTCACCCTCGGACCGACTACTCACGTCACATCTCGGTCCCCCATCGCGTCCGCATTATGGCACCCTCTCGGAGTTCACGGCTCATGCATTGTCACCGTCACCACCGACGCCATTGTGCGCGTCTGGGAGCTCTCTACGAATGACCGCTGGTCCTTTGACACACCAACCACGTCGATCGATCTGAAGAAGCTGGTGGATGGCACGACTCTGGACCAGGACTTTTCGGCCTCAACAGCAGCTGTGAACTCCGGATTCTCCCCTGATTCTCTCGAGATGGAGGTTGCTGCAGCCAGCTTCTCTACTAAAGGAGCGGGCGGATGGAACCCCATGACGCTCTGGGTGGCAATGAGAGAGGGCGATGTATATGCCTTGTGTCCTCTGTTGCCTTTGAAATGGGCGCCACCACCTACCTTGGTTCCCTCGCTCTCTGTCTCAATCGTTACTACTGTCGCTAGTATCGAAGATGACCCGCAGATTGGGGAGCAGGAGAAGCTCCTCGCCCAGCAGCAATTAGAATGGATGGGTGAGCTTGATTCTCAGGAACCGCAAATCATCGATGGGCCGATAGGAGAGCCGGAAATTGAGATATACACTCGCCCCTCTCGTCCAGGTGTCATTCCTCGCCTTCAAGGACCTTTCGAATTACAGTCGGATCCTGAGACTGGGGATGAACTGGATACCTCAATCACCGATATTTTGGCCATTGGCAAGAAGACGGAGATTGACGAATTAATGTTTGGTGAGGACGATGACCTGGACATGGATGACGGTGATCATGAGGGGCTCTCCCTGGCCGTGATATGCTTGCTGTCGACTAGTGGTCAAGTCCGCGTCTACCTGGATCTCGAGGGCGTGCAAGCTCAATGGCTACCACCCAAGAACAAGTCCAAGCTGAGCCATCTCTTGTTCGAGGCTGACCCCCCTGCTCTCCAGGCTTTTCAAGCCATCGACACGATGAGCCCCGTGGAGGTAAACGAGGATAGTTGGCCCGTCTTCAGCGTCGACGTCATGTCTCGCTACAGCTTCTTTGTCACACACCACGCCGCCATCACCTTTATCTCGCTCACTTCGTGGGTCTTTCGCCTGGAGAGCGAGCTGAGCGGAGATTCAGAGGCCGGCACAGACTTTAGAATTGGACTACTTGTCAACTCGCAATCCTCGAGGGACCGGATCTACTCACAGCCAACTGCCGATGCCACCGTGCCATTGGCAGCCGCTAATGTGATTCGGGATCCCGACGTCGGCTATTTCCTGCTATCGGCTACGCCTTACGATCCGATTACTCTGATGTTTGAGACACCTGACGTGGACCTTGCCCCTATCCGCCAGGAGAGCCCAGTCTACGAGAGGGAGACGAGCATGGCACCCTTGGCGTTCTATGAGCCTCGTCCTATTTTCAATCCATCTCACGCATTTGATGAGGGATCTGCGTTGCCCGCATTGCTGGAGCGACTCCGCACATCTCGTCACAAGACTATAGTCAATCAAGAAGTGAGGCTGTCTCCCCTAACCCTCCAGATCTTCACGGATGCGCACAAGGTCTTGGCAGATGAAACTCACCGACTTGGGATTGCGGCAGCCGAGGTTTTCCGGCGGTGTGAGCTGCTCCAGTTGGAGCTGAAACAGCAGGTAATGAAGGCCAACGAGGTCAAGGGCAAGATTGACACGATTAACGGATCTCACCGTGACGGCGAGGCGGATAACGCTATGTATGAACGTCGCATCGTGACGGCCAGGGATCGACAAGGAGAGCTTGCCCAGCGGCTGGAGAATCTCCGCAAGATCGTCGGCAAGGCGACGTCTCGGGACCTTAGCGCCCAGGAGCGTGCCTTTGTGAAGGAAGTGCGGACGGTAGAGACAAGCGTGAATGAACCGGAATCTGGAGCACCGGCATCGAACGGGGCTCAGCCGAAGCCAGCGTGGAGACGACTCGAGGATGTCAAGCAGTTGCAGGAGGACCTGGTTGCCGAGGTGGAGGCACTGGAGAAGGCCGGGGACGGAGATTCAGCCGCTCACTCTTCCGAGTTGAGAGTGCCGCAGGACATTCGCCGGGCCAAGATGAACCAGGTACAAAGCCTGATTTCGAGAGAGACGGCGCTGGTCGAGGCGGTGACGGCACGACTCGAGAAACTCCAGACCAATTACTGAATGGACGCGCGAGCGAACGTGTAAGATGATAGGAATATAAGAACAGCATGGTTGTACCCTTCACTGCCAGCCACCCCTTTCCAGCCCCTCCAACATCGTGTGCAAGCTATTATTGTGTTTTTATTACGCGCCATTTACGCAATGCTCGAGAAAGGTGCACCACGTCTTACGGCCGAGACAGGGAAGATGTTGTTTCCGGGCGAGATGAGGCATGAGGATCGTCAAGAAAAAGCAACGACGAGACCGACGGAGCTGTGCTAGAGGGACAGCACTTTACCGGCTCGGCTTGATAAGCAGTCGCTTATTTGCTTCTTGGGTGGTCTGCACGATGAAGGCGAGAAAAAAAGACTTCCTTGGCAGAACGAAGCCATCACTACTCGTACTCGGTATGCATCTGATAATGGACAGCAGTTAAGTTGTGCCGCAAAGTGAAGAGAAGATGTCGATCAATGTGCTAGATGAGCAACGAATGCACCCATTCACCCAGTCAGGCATTCCCCTCCTCAATGTCCAGTCCCTCAGCATGTTCGGGCGTCGTTGGGAGTCGCAGAAGTGGGTTTGGCCCGACTAGTTGGCAGTGAGTCCTGGCCAATCAGTCGTTTAGGGCTGACTTGTTCGCCACTGACAGAGTCCTGAGATGCCAATGCGTAACCTGGGGGTTGACCAAGGGCTCCAGGAGGACCAAAGACTTTTGATGTCTGAGACGGTTTCCCAGTTTAATTCTGTGCGTCTACTTGGCACTTATGGGGAACATTCCAGGGGTTGCCTTGTGCATTGGTTTGGTTGGGTTTCTTGAAAATATCTACGGAAAAATCCTTCTATAACGCATCTGGAAAACGCCCGAGGAGATTTGGTTCCGACGACATGGCACGCGGACGGTGCCGGTGTAGGTGGTGGCTTCTTACTGGCGAGGCCTCTGTTTCGACGACGCACCCAGTTAGGAGCAGAGATGGCAACCACTTGAGAGACATTGGCTTGTTTGTTTGGTCCTGGGCATGCCAGCGAGCTCCTCTGGAAGGGCGGTGTTACTGCTTGCTGTGCTATGTTGCTACACGTTTCTCCCGAACTAGGCTTCACCGGCCTCTTTTCTATTTCGACCGGTCTCATGCGGATGGCCTCGTGGGATTCCTTCCAGAGGCTAGGAATGCGCCTACGACTTGAGGCTTTTCGCCGAGGGGAGAGATGGGGAGGCACAGAGAGACGCAGAGACGCAGAGAGACAGGAAGATGGTGAGAGTGAGACGCGTAGCATTGCATTGCCTCCGGGCCGAGCCTCTTGCGGCCAAGTTTTGGGATGACAATTCATCAGTCAGGCTGAATCTGAACTGTTTGTTGTTTGCTTTGCTTGTTTCGTTTCAAGTCAGCCAGCATGGAGCCATTCGCCACCGGTTGACATGCTGGCGAGAAGAATGCGTTGCAGCGGCACTGCCGTTACCGTACCTACACAGGTGGACGTTCCATCTACGGATACCCATGGTACGAAGCAACTATGTAGTTACGAGGTTGCAGAACACGGGTTACCCAGCGGTACGAACACTGCACGGTCCCTTCTCTATGCAGAAAATGCAGAAAAGGAACGGGCTAGGGTTGGGTGAGGGACGGGAGCCGGAGACGGGAGACGGGAGACGAGGGGCCTGATGAGTGGCATGTTGCTCGTCACACAATATTGCGCCCTCTTTTGAATTCTCCATAACTATCTGTGGGAATGGATGCCAGCCCAGCGAGATTCGAGGTTGCATTCGTCCACAGTTCGCCTCACTTCGGATGGACCAATCACGGCGGCTTCCTTATGACATCCCTGTCCTGTCTTTGATACACGTACCCACGGATGTGTACCTATGCATGATGAGACAAAGATGAGCCTAGAGAGGTACAAAGGGAGAAGAAGCACAAAGGGACAGATATTACAGACAGGGCCATGGGATATAAGCCATTCGATCACGCACTTTGTGGTTTGGAAAAGGGGTCGTCGATTTAAACCACATCCCGTCTTTCCCGTCCCCCCCCCTCCGTCGCAATATTGGCATTTGTAATTTTCACTTTCGACGGCATTTCTCAATGACTAGGACTTTACCAAGCCCGTTTTCTTCCAGAACAGCCTCCTTGTCAGCCATGGCGCCTCTCCCGAGCGACTGCTTATACCACAAGCAGGCCATCCTCGGTATGTCCTGTGATATTGTTGCCTACGTACGGCATTTGCAGCTTGCTGACTGTGATTATTTGCCCCTGTTCCAGACAACTCGGAAATCTTCCTTGGCCGAGGAGAGTCGAACGTAAAGGTTGTGGACGAGGTGGACGAATCAGGGGCTTGGTCTGTCAGTCTCGTCAAGACGGAGGCTGGTGTGCGTAGCTGCGTGCTGGCCGAGTCTGGGGCCAATGTGCAGGAAGCTCTCGAGAAACTCCACCGCACGAGTGCCCGCGCTGTGAGCATTTACAAGAGGGACAATGGGGGCTTCGGCTTCTGTCCCGCCGTGGTCTCGGCCAAGTCGTCGACCCGAGGCGGTGTGGGCGGCCGGAAGCCCATCATCATTGCCCTGGATAACTCGTCCAGCGGGGAGGAGGAGGAAGAGGAGGAAGAGCAGGACCAAGAGCAGGATGAGAGTTGTGCTTCTGATTCTGACGACTCACATACAGTTAGGCGGGGTCGTCGGCAACGTGGTAGTCCTCGCCGTGTGGCTGCAGGAGCGGTGAGGAGGAGAAGCGCCAACAGCAGCTGCAAGAACAACGATAGCGATGGAGATGTGTCTGAAAGCGCCGGCGAGGACCGTTCCCCTCGACTTTGCAAGCCTCCCATCTCGCTGCCGCCCCCTCCCCCGCCCCCGGGCTGGGCGAGCTTCTTCGCCGGGAAGCCGCCGTCCAAGCCCCCGGCGCCGCATGTCCGGCCGCCTCCGCCCCCGGGCCCTCCCCCACCGCGAAACCTCCCCTTGCCCCCCCCCTTGGCGGTTCCGGCGATGCTGAACATTAAATGGAAGGGCCACGGGCGCAGGAACATTCTTGTGCAAACGGTGCCCAACGCGGCGACGCTCAGGAACATGGCCATCATGGAAGCCCGCATACGACCGAACAGTTTTGGCGACCCCAAGTTCCCCGGGGTTCCTCCACCTCCCGTCAACATGGACAGGATGGGCCTCCAGGCTGTCATCCGTCGGGTGACGGTGGGCGGCGAGGTCTACGAGCTGACGCGCTTCGGCAACGACCTGACGGCGCTGTTCCGCGGGGCGTCGGAGATTCTCAAGTTTGACATTGAGGTCACGGGCGTGTTGATACCGGCTCCTCCGCCCATGTTGATGAGGCGTAATGAGGATGAGGAGAGCGGGTGCGATGAATGAATGCGTGTTCCTGCTGCACGTTTTTTGCTCCTTGTCTCTTTGTCTACTGGGATAGAGATTACCGGGCACATGGTTTGCCTCTTTCTTTTGTCTTTTCTTGAGTTTACTTTTCATCGAATTGCATCAGGGACATGGTTTACTACACGGAGAAGCGTTTGATGGTGTCTTGGGATCGCAAAAGCCATTTTCCACGGGCCCTGTTGAACGCAGGATAACTAGTTTCCTTTGTCTGACTACTTTTTGGGGGAACTGCTTCACTTGCATAAGGATATCTACATGGCTTTTTGTTGCACTCTTGTGTGCTTTTGACGGTTTGGTGATCTGGAGGGTTTTGGGAGGAAACGGGATAGATTGAACATTTGAACCGACACAGCGTGTGACCAACCGGAAGAGAGGGGATCAGCATTAGGATAGGATAGCGTACAATGCCATGCCGCTTTGGTTTTGACAAAGTAGGTGATATTGAAAACATCCCTGTGAAACTTCAGAATCCCTGCAAAGGCTATGTGATGTACGGAGGTACGGGATAACTAGTATGGGTTACATTGCCGACGGGAAGGCTTACACTGGCCGCCTCACCTTTTTGTTCCCCTCTCGCGTCTAAGTTGATAGTTTCTCCGCATGACTAGGGGGGGTTGGTTAGTATGCACTTTGGCGGACTATAGAGAGAGCAACTAGTTGATCTGGTCAGGTGGGCGCGTAGGAAGATTACATACAAGGTATCTTGGCCCAATAAGATTTCAAACAGTACCAAGGAGGGGGAGAAGATCGGTGAAGAAGCGCTGAATAATAGAATTATAAGGCGACGAGTTAGCGTGCTGGGAGTCCGGTGAGGAGGAGGGAGGAGAGAGGCCAAGGAAAAAAGATGGGTTGCATGGAAAGGGTTGCAATGGCGGAGTCCCGGGGAGAGAGATGGCAGGGATCACGGGTTGACAAGGGGGTTTTGCTGGGTTTTATTTCCGTCCATGGATGAGAGAGGGAGGAGGTTTGAGATGAGGGTGGAATGTGCAGGGAGTTTGTAGTACGGCTGTTGGGGGTGAGGTTTATAGGCTACGGCTTGATATAGGAAGAGGAACTGCCTATTTCTTATGATATATGGTAGCTATATGATATAACATCTAAGCAAAAAGGGGGGGAATGGACCATTCTATCTACAGTAGATAATGAGTCGAAGAAGAAGAAGAAGCTGGGTTTGAGTATCCCTGCAGGCACTCATTCGATTCGTTTTCCCCCGTTTGGCTCAAAACAGAGCCGCTGCAAAGGTCGCCCGACTGCGTGGTAAGTTGAGGCCTGCGCGTATACGACGTAACACGGCACCGGAAAAAGAAAGAAGCTTGGTATCGGATATATTGAGCAGGAAGCCTTCCCATGCACTCTTGATGGAAACACTCGGTTGGGCATATGACCCTTTTAGAGGGAAAAAAATAAGGGGAGGGAACCATGCAGACGGTGCTCGGTGAGTTGGTTCCAGGAGCCTCGTGTATACGCACTTGGACACCGACGTGATGGTTTTCAAGCGGTACATGGAGGCACTTGAGAGGGGTTTCTCGTCCTTGGAGGATCATCCTCAGCGGGCGTGCACGTAATAACTAAAACGTCCTTGTTCCGGTCCTGTAAACGCATTCCGTGGCCTATCATCAACATGTCTCATCCCACTTTGCCACCCCGTCCCCCCTCCCCGAGCGAACAGTTGCGCCGGGAGAGAGGGACAGCCCTCATGCGAACTGACAGCCTCGTGTTTCTCTCTCCCTTCACTACATAGTTTTATCATACTTTATGCAGCCCCCATCTTCATCCCTTATGCTTAGGTGAGGCGGACAAACATGCAAGGGGTGGGAAGAGATGTGCTCAAGGATGATAGTGGTCCGTCCCCCTTCCACCCCTCCCCTTTCACGATACGAATCACGCCAGGCTATGAGCCTTCGAAGTAAGGCGAGCAACGGGAATGGACATGGTGCTTTTCTGCAGCAGCTGATCTTTGTAGTGAAAAGTAGGGCGGGACAAAAGGAGGGAGGAGAAGGGGGGAGGATATGAGCAGGGGACGGGCCGCTGGGACGGGAGTGAGCAGT
>JALNIO010001296.1:124044-158687 GCA_023509875.1 Rugonectria rugulosa
GATGTGGGAAGGTTTGGTTTGGTCTTGTTTGCTACTATTGGAGGAGGCAGCGGCAGTGTTGATGCTAGCATGAGTTACTGTGAGTGAGATCGCGGAGGGGGAGAGACTAGGGAGGATGGGATATGACGTGAGATGGGTGGGCATAAGATAGGGCGAGCCGGAAGGACTCTTACACGAAGATGGGGGTTGCAAGGCTCGGGTTCTTCGAGGGTTACCTCGCTGGTTTGCAAAGCTCTGGATGAAGAGGATCTCCCTCCTTGTGGTTTATCTGGTCTTCTGGACAGGATTTGCCTGGATATTATGTCCTTGTCAAGTATATACAACTAGGATACATATCAAAGCTGACAAAAGGTCTTGTTAAGAGCAGATGCCATCACGCACATCACTCATCCTTAACCCTCCTCTCCTTTTCTCCCAGAGCATCAAAAGCCTTTACAATCTGCCTCCAACTATCCCACAGCAGCACTAACACCCAAGTCAGTCCATCTCCCCCTCTCTCTTGCAGCCAAAGCACTCACCGATAGGAACAACCGCCCAGGGGGCGTTGAAGCCCACGTAGTAAACCCAGTAGTACAGCACCTCGGGCCTGCTGTAGACAGCCCCGGACATGCGGCCCTCGACCCAGTTGGTCAGGTAGTAGAGTGCCACGCCGTACAGGTGCGCCACGCACGCGATGATTTGCGCGACGTGCCGGGTGCCGCGCGTGTTGGAGACGATGCCGGCGAGGGTGAGCCAGCAGAGAGGACCCCAGGCTAACTTTTCGTTTGAAAAGGACAGACGCAGTTAGAGCAAAAAAAGGGCATCTTGAAAGGGAAAAGGGGGGTTTGGTACCGCGGTGATGGTCTCGACGCTGACGGTGAAGACGTCGTTGGTCAGGTACCGCGAGTCGGAGAGGGCGTACTCTTTCCAGAGCTGGGCAAAGGTCGTGTTCATGCCGGGGAGTCGGTCACGGTGTAAGAGATAGTATCCTTATTTTCGAAATAATCCTCAGATTACACCAAGTATACAAGTTTTGGTCATGTAAACTCACCCTCAAACGCAACATGAAGAAATCCACCTGCAATTCCCAATATTCTAGCCCCATACTCTATCCAGTCTCAAAACGTAGGGGGGCAATGTTGCAACTTACACATGGCGAACCAGGCAGCGGCAAAGTGATCGATGGGCCGCAGGGCAGCTTTGCTCCGCCAAGTCTGCCTCAGCGCCGCCCCGACGACGGAGCCGACGACGACGGCAAAGGCCGGTAGCAGCTGGGACACGGGCGTCTGGTTGGGCACGTAGTTTGGGATGTGGGCGTCGAGGGGGTAGTAGGGGTGGGCGAGGACGGGCTCTGCGTCGTCGTGGAGGCTGGCCATGTTGGGGATTTGGCAACGACGGAGGAGGAGTTTAGGGGTAGATATGAGGGTTATATTTTTTGTTAGTTTATACAATGAGAAAGATTATACATGTGAGTTTGAACTGTATGTTCTCGCTGAAATGGAGGCTCTCTCAACTTTTACACAATCGAACCTCGACCCAGCTACGGGTGTATCAGGGGTTTGAGATTCCTTCGGTATAGTCACGTGATCACGCGTTTACCCAGTCCATGAACTTGGTTGATCAAGATATAGATTAGATAGTCGTTCGGTAGTTGTTTGAAAATACACTGGATGGGTCTATTGAGCATTGGGGGGATTGCTGACATGATATGCCAACTTGTCCCGTCTTGTAGCTAGGAGGAGATATGTTGGAGGCAATCCACCACAAGTCGAGTTGATGACCAATGATGACAGTGCAAACCGACCAAGGAGTCAAGCGAATTGTTCAAGTCAGGATAATCTTACAGTTACTTCAGTAAATGAAATATGGAGGTTAATATCGTGGCCGCAATGTATGAGTTTGGCTGTTATATGGTATGAGTGACCTAGGTATTAAGTAGTACGCCTTGTAATACTACACCATAGACTTGGAGAAATAGTATCAATTCTAAAACGAACAGCAAGATGGCCATCAAATGTATATTCATGGGTAAATAAAACAGCCGCGTTAACATGAAAAATGATTGATTCGTCCAACTGTCATGTGCTTGAACCTCTTCACCCCAAGTCCATCCATCAACCACCCCTCATCTACCTCCCGAATCCATACAGACTCATCTGTAGAACAAGCAAAGCCCAAAAGGTAAAAGAACTGCCAAAAGGAATGTCGTCTCGTAACCAGCAAAGCACCATACAACTCAACAAGTCAGCATCACAATCCTTCACCCTTCCCCCCCCTCTCTCATCTAATCATCCCTCCAAAACCTCCTCATAACCCGGTCAGCGTACCCCTCATCCAACCCCCAGTTCTCAACCGCATCTTCAATACCCCTCTCCATCCTCCCAATGTACTCGTCCCTCGGCGGCCCCTCCTCCACCCTCTCCCCATCAACATAGATCAGCACCTTCAACTCCTCCTCCTCCTCTTCTTCCTCTTCCTGCTCCTGCTCCTCATCCTCCTCAGCAATAGCATCTTCGTACCGGCTCCTGCGCGCCCACCGTACCTTGACCCGGTACTTCTGGTACGCATACGGCACGCCCTCGTACCCGTCCAGCCTCTCCTCGTCCTGCGGGGGCAGCAGGTACAGCAGCCCGTAGACCCCTTCCTCCTCCCGTACCTTTCCCTTCCCCTTGCTGTCTGCGTCTCCGTCGTCGCCTTCCCCTCGGTCCAGCTGCTGGACGTTTGCGTACCCGCGCCCGTTGATGAACCACTTCCACCCCGGCAGGTACGCCAGCCCCACGGGGGTAGAGTACGGGCACCGCTCGCGCATCTGGTCCGTCGACAAGTTGGACCCGTAGGCAAAGTAGAGCACCTCGTGGCGGTCCTCCTGCATGAGCGTCATGACGCTGTCCTGGGACTCTTGGCTGTCGTCCTGACTCATTTTTGTCTTCTTTTGGCGTTGGGTCGGTTGGTTGGCGTATTTGATGTATGGCAGGTAGGTGTAGCCAATCAGGTAAGCTGAGGTGAGGTAGGTATTGTACTTTGGTGTGTGTTGTAGATAGATTCCCCCCCTAAAACGAGGACGCTATTCAGAAAAGAACCAACAAAAAGACGTCTGCCAATATCTCTGCAATTCCCTTGTAGAACCGAAAAGGGACTCAAGAATCGACGCTGACAAGATGAGCAGAAATCATGTAGTTGATAGATATAAATACATGTTTTGCCAAGCAAAGAAAAGCCCCCAACCGGAGGCCTAAGCTAAGTATTTGTTTCCCTCTTGCCTTTTCCCATTGTCCCATTTTCACAGTTCCCCATTTCCCCGTTTCGCTACCAAGGTACCTGGAAACTCTAGGGAAACTTGCACCTGCCACCTGCTACTAGGCAGCAAGGCGCCCGGGAAAAGTGGCCGCGCAAAGTCCTGGCCCCCAAAAAACCAGAACAAAGCCCCCAAAATCCGAACTGGGTCACACAGAACCAAAGTCCCCCAGAGGCTGCCTCCCTACGTGCCAAACGTACCAAACGTACCCCTTCTCTTTTGACTGCTCGTTTGCAATAGGACTTTTGCAATCTGCATGCCGAGACAAAGCCTGGCATGAAAACTGTAAAAAAGGCATACAGGCATGTGGACCTACAGGTAGGCAGCAAACAACAAATAGAAACAACAGTGTCCAATGAATGCAATTTCTGTACCTTGAAGATAGGGACCCAGTCTGACGAGGCTTGGCTGGGACATGACCAAACACACAAGGCTTAGCACCTAGGCTGTTCCAAGTGGCCACGGCCGAGACCAAAGGACCGAATATGCCTGTTACCGCTGAGAATCAAGAGTTGAGAACAAAGAGTTGAGAGAGGTGTACAGTCTCTTTGTATTCATCCTCCGCCATGAAGCCCTAAACTCCTTATATCCCTTCTCCTCCAGAATGCATTCCCTTCTGGTATCTCTAAATAAAGTGGTAAAAATAATCCAAAAAAACAGCTCAACTAAAATGCCCTATGCCCCAAATAAACCGTACATGTCAGTTTTCTTCTAAAGCAAAGCGAGTGTGATTATCTCTCAAGTCAGTCATATCATCAAGCGTGATCCCTGGTTCCCTTATCCCTTGTCCATTGGCCCTTGTCCCTTATCCTTCCCTCATTACCACGTTCCGTCCTCTCACATCACTACACATCACATTACATCCTCTTGTTTCGCCGTTGGCAGACCCTCACAGATGCCTGCCCAACCACCTCCATTCTCCAGCGATACCCAACTCTTCGCTGTCGTGCATACAAGCAGTCTCTGCACACCATTCATACACCTCACATGACTGAATCCCCTCACTTTCAACTGCTCCCAGCCTCCTCAATTTCATCTTCACGCTCGTCTCAATACAATGTCCTGTTCAAGCCTGTGAGTCACTAAAGCACCGGCCATAGCCTCATCAAGTAATGGGGACCAGGAACGGGCTCAGAATGAGCTCATCGGCACTGGGTCGCAGGTCGTGATCAATCTCAAATGTCTGGTTCAAGAACGACTTGGCATCCTCGCTGGCATGCTCGGGAATTGTTGGCGTTGCCTTGCCTCCTCCAATCTTGAAGATGGCTTGGAGCTGACTGCAATCGGGGAAAGGATGACTGCCCGTCATCATCTCCACAACCAGACAGCCAAGAGACCAGATATCTGCCTTGCGCGTGTACGATGTCTGCTTGACAACTTCAGGAGCCATCCAGAAGACGGAACCCTGGAGCGACGGCCGATGCTTGTTGTTGTTGGCGCCATTCAAAAGGTTGGTCGCCTCGAGCTTCTTCGAGATACCGAAATCTGAAATCTTAATGGTTCCCTTGTTGTCCACCAGAATATTCGCACCCTTGATATCTCGGTGGATAATATCCCGGTTGTGCAGGTAAGAAAGGCCGGTCAGGATCTGCCTAACGAAGCTGCGCACCAACGGCTCTGGCAGAGCACCGTACGAGTTGAGCATGGTCTGCACCGAGCCACCGGGTACATATTCCAGGAAAATGTTGAGGTACTCTGTTGACGAGCTGCAACCCAGGTACTGCACAATGTTGGGGTGACGGAGGTCACGCAGCAGGCTAATCTCCCGCTTGAGGGCCTCAATCATGCTCTTCTTGCGCGAGTCGCTCTGGCTGTTGGCACCCGTGGCCGGTGCTTCGACTTGCTTCACGGCCAACAGCTCACCTGTCACTGCATGCAGCGCCAAGTAGACGGACCCGAAAGATCCCTGTCCAATGAGAGCACCCTTCATCCATTTGTTGTCGTCCCAAGATTCGCCCGACAAGAAGCTTTGCAGCTCCTCGTCCACGTCATCTCCATCGTCTGTAAGTCGCTGTTGGAGTTCCTGGAAAGACCCGGAACCGGTTGAAGTGTCACCGTCAAAATAACTAGTCGAAGTAGTGTTGCCTTCAGGGTCCGTAACGCTCAGAGCCGTCGTATCCGAGTTGCTCTCTGTAAATGACACATAGGACTTGCGGTTAGGCTCGATGGGGGATTCCTCCTGAAGAGTGTCCAGCATAGCAGACGTTACGGAATCGCGGTTGTAGCCATGAGGTCCTCGTGGGCGAATCTTGGCGATCTGGGTGTTGGCATTCAGCCACGAGTCAGCAATGGTAGGAATCGGAGGCGCATCCTGAATGCTGGAGGCAAAGCTAAGGCTGCTAGCAACGCTAAGCCGGCTGTTGACCTTGCTTAGGCGGGTTGATCTTCTCATGGAAAGACGAGCAGTTCGGTCAATATCCTCTTTAGTATGATCCGGGAAGTAAGACGTCAAATCGGAAGCAATGAGCTCGCTGGGCGGTCGGAGACCACCAAATTGTCGAAGTCCAGCCTTGCGCCTCGGGGGTTGCAGCGGTGGACTCGGGGCTGGACGTTCAAGATCCTTGGCGGCTGTCTGAAGATTTCGCTCGCGGTCCTGGAAAGACAGAGGCGATAGAGGTTGTTGAAGCTGGTCGTTCCACTTCTCTCCCAGCATCTTCTGGACCTTGAGTTGGCTGCGCTTGTCGACAGTCTCCAGAGCTCGAGCATGTTTCTGCTGTTCCTCTTCGAGAGCGATTGCGGCGGCTCTCTGCAGCTCGGCATCGCCCGGTTCTCCGGCGGGGACTCTCCTCAGTATCAGACGGTTTCGTTCGGGACGGCGTTGGTCTTTGATGACGCGCCACAGTTCGGTGTCGCCCAGTCGTCGGCACTGGCCGGGGTCGGGGTCGATGCCGGCAAGGACCCAGAAGCAGTAGTTTCGTTCGTGATCTTCGCGGAGGGCAAACTTTCGTAGCGTCACGCGCATGACCTCTTCGCAGGTATTGCAGTCGGCAATCTTGACCACCTTGGTCACACCGCCGGTGGAAATGACGCGGATAACATCTTGACCCTGTGGTAAGGCAGCCATCAGCGAACCATCCATACTGGAATTATTCCTGGTATGGGTCGTTACCAGACGGGTTGCCTGGGCATCTGAGGACGAGCCCGCGTGTCTTGAAGCCGAACCAGACCCGGCATTGTTGTGATAAGCAGCGCCCTGGGGATACCTTTGTTGCCGGACGGCTCGAACCTCACTGCCGGGGAGGGGGGAGTTTGGGCGGGAAGAAAAGTTCATGCCTTCGAGCCCGCCGGACAGATCAATCTGTCTTGAATAACGCTTGTTCGCAACGGGAGAAGGGACAGACCGAGCAGTATTGGGTGGGCGCGGTGAAGCAATGGGACCAGTGACATGGATATCGAGGGCGGCAAAGGAATCCTAACAAAGAGATAATCAGCTGAAGCTTCCTGTACATCAGCATTCCCAAGGATACATACCCTGTGCCGCTTCTTTTGGTTGGCATAGGCTTTGGTCCTCAACTTCTTGATACCAAGAAAGAGACGGACACGATCTCCAACTTTCTCAATGCCCATTTCTTTGAGAACTTCCTTGTCCATCTCGAGAAGATTCTCTCCATTGATGTGATTCTTTCGAAACAGCTTCTCGTACTCGCCACACTTGACACTGCGAAGGTATTCACACACTCTATCCTCGTCCCAGTTCTTGACCGAGTCGGGGCCATCGTCGTCGAAGTCGGATTCGGTAGGGCTAGCGTAGATTTGGCTGGTGGTGGGCATCGTGGGAGCTCTCCGCGGGGGAGGCATACTTGATTGTGACGAAGATGGACCGAGATTCGAGGAGCTTAGCCCAGTGGGAAAAGATGATTTCGAAGCGAGCATGGCCATGGTGTGGAACTGAGGACCGGGCGGTCCACGGTGCCTATGAATTAATGGAAGCGGAATCGAGAAGCTCGGTTATCGATGAGAGAGACGTATTTCGTGTTCTAGTCGATCGTCGTGAAAGTCGAGCGCGGAATGGAGATGCCTGAGCTGACACAGGGACTTCCAGGCTCAACCGAGGAGAATTATAAAGCGTCAAAGAGATTCCTATGCTCGTGGACTCCAACCAGAGCAAGAACACACACAAAGACGCGTGGAGGGGGCGGATTTGTGTGGTTGAGATTATTAGATATCGGAAATGATGCGATCAACGCACGTAAAGCCGAAAAATGGCGTGGAGGAGAGGAAGAGGACGGAAAGGGGAGCGGAGGAGGAGAGGGAAGAAAGTGAGGGTTTTGGCGATGCCAAAGGCGAAGGAGGGCGACAAGCAAGAGAAGCAGACGGACGCAGACGAGACGGAACAAGGAGAGCGAGTATTTTAGAAAGATTACCACGTCGGGGATGTGGACGGGGGTCCTTTGGTTGGGATGGGATGGATAGGATGGATGGGATGCTTTTGGCAGGCCAGGAACAGGGGGGCGGGAGGTGCAGGGGAGGGGGAGGGGAGGATTCTGGACGGTGGGCGCTCAGCGAGAGGTACCGGTCGTGGAAGCGCCTGCGCGAGGGTACCTACGTCACAGTGTGGAACAGCGCAGATCTGGCGGTACCAGGCCCAGCATGGAGGGGTACCGAGCCAGGCCAGGGTACCTGAACGGTGAGGTGGTGCCGGGCCTTGGCTGGGTTAGGTTGGTTCAGGTAGGCGGGTTCGGGGTCTTGGGGCATGGCGATTGGGGGAGCGGCCGGAATCTTTAGAGGGGGCTCCCCTGTAATGTTCTGGTGAGTGGACGCTGGAGAGGTGGCGATAGACGCCGGAGGGATCCAGTTGAAACCGGCAGCGCATGAAAATGAGGAGCTGGGGGAGGTGAGATTGGCGTGGATTGGACTGGATTGTTTGTGGGTGTTGCTATCATGTGCCCAGAGGATAAGGCATAGACGCAGTAATTATATGCTCTGCTATGTAGTCATCCGTATCTGCCGTAATAACAAAGGCCATGTTTTGTCATGCAACAGATGGTGTGTACATGATAGTAAAGGTCCAATATTGATTACAATTACTTGTCTGTTGCCAGTGTGCCAGTGGTCTTGTCCTGCCGTCACGATGCTTACTGCTACGTACGTCGCATGTACACTGCTGATCTCCTTGTCTTGTGCGACCAGGGGCGTCTCGACGCGGAAGGTCATGATGCGGTGGTACTGGTACTAATCAAGACCATGACAATAAAATCGAGAAAGTGGCAGGTTTGGCAGGGTCCGATGGAATGTGATGAACCATGACCTTTTTACCTGGTGGGCGGTCATTCATTGTGATGGACAGAGCCATGACGCTGGGATGGCCCTCTCGATATCCACGATCACGTCACAGAATGTGCATATCTTTCCTTTCCCCTCACCATTCATGTTTTGATGCTATTGGGCGCTCGATTTTGATTCTTGCATCCCGTCCTTCTGTTTTCGGTGCTGTGCATTGCATGCTTCTCGTGTTCCAATGTACGCACCCGAGGGATGATGATGATGATGTTGTTGTTGTTGGTGACGGATAAAGACCTGAGACCGACCGGTGGCGACCTGGTCTCTGGTCGCTCAAAAGAAGACGACGATAATTATTCCGCCTCTCTCGAGAGTGACGGTCAAATGGCATCAACATTGCTGGACTGGACCGAGGCATTTAACGGTGAACAAGGTCCCCCGTTGACGGTTCTTTGTACTTGTACACTCGAGCGGTGGCCTTGGGTGAGGAAAACGTCAGACACCCAAACACCAGGCCCGACACCAGACACCAGACACCAGACACGCAGAGCCTTGAGTAACACTCTGACACCCTCCTCCGGTCCGTAAGTACCACTGGGGTGAAACGGTGAGACGTCCAAGGGGCCCCTGGCGTCCATCCGTCGCAGTTCATTGGCTGGTTGTTGGGCCAAGATGAAACCGACAGCGTTTCGACCAGGGATCCGCTCGGCGAGCATTTGCTCTGCAGCAGACAAATGGGCTTTCGGTTTCGGCGGCGCGTCCTTTTTAGTGTCGAAACATTCTCCCGTTCCTTGATGACGATGGATGATCACGATGGGGCAAGTGAGCAGTGACTCCTCACGGTCGTGGTCGTGAAGCACATGACCACTGACTCCTTTGACCGACGCTGCGATCCTGTCTACTCGTCTGCTTGCCACAGTCAACGGGCGAGACGAGGGGAAGAGAAGAACAGGCCACGCAACAAAGCTGCTCGGAGACGGATAGCCTCATTTGCTCTAGGAGTAGTCAACCAAAAAGTCAACGTCCCCTAGCCACCACATGGTCGGCGTCCTAGTCCTTTCTTTAGCTTGCCCCGACAATGCGGACACCGGTCTGTCTCTTGCTCCGTAGTTCAGAGAGCCATCGACAATCACTGAGCCATTGAGCAGCTTAAAAGCCAGGTCGGAGCGGAGCAGAAACCGAACGGCAGGGGTCTACGTCGACCTTCTGGGGCTAATAATGCGTTCTTCATCCAGTCAACTTGGAGCGAATTGCCTGCAACTGCAACCTGTACGGAGCACCGTGTACATAGTAATCATACAGATCCCTACT
The DNA here is from genome assembly GCA_023509875.1 of Rugonectria rugulosa. NCBI lineage: Eukaryota > Fungi > Ascomycota > Sordariomycetes > Hypocreales > Nectriaceae > Rugonectria > Rugonectria rugulosa. Next base: position 133,850 of record JALNIO010001296.1, read on the forward strand.
CCGTACTCAGTGGCTACACTGCAGCTAGCGAGCATCCTGCATGTCTTGCCCAGAAACAGAAGCTGCAGTAGATTGACCAGCAACGAGCCAACAGCAGACGAGAAGCCTCCCATCAGTGGATCATTTCTGCCAACAGGATAGCAAAGGAGGTCTGGGCATTCTCTGACGGTGCGGTCACGACAAAGAGAAGCTCTCACGATGAGACACCGGCACACACATGTTTTGACATGAGAAATGATCAATAATCTTAATCAGAAGTATCAAACAGAAGAAAAGAAAAGACCCCTCGCAGGATCGTCACCAGGTTGATTCTCAGAGCGTCCATGAATAGAAACCCATATTTGCTTTTCCTTTGTCCCATTTCCCCAACCCTTGCATCCGTCAATGCCTTCGTTGAGAACGGGCCTCCTAAACAACGTAGAAGCGTCCTAACACTGTGTTTCATCTTCTTTTCCTTCTTATTTCCCAGCATTAGGACTGGGCTCCTTTTCCCTTTGCTCTCACTCGCTCTGGCTCGCCTCCCTTTCCCGAAGCCGCCGGTGCACCGCCAAACGCACCTGGGCAGATCCTCGACCTCAGTGGCGCCAAGCAAGCCCTGAGCACTTATTTTGTTTTTGTCAAACACCAAAGGAGGGGTGTTGTCAAGACAAATATCCCATCTGCTGACCGCCACGAGGACGTGCATCCCACTACGGAGTAAGAGCTGTGAGGGGGGGAAGTTCTGGAACAGCGCGGTGCAGTCTTAATTATAGTGCAGGGCTTGGCCTAATTACCTGTACCCGTACTCCGTACTCCTGCGCACATGTAGTGCATACAGGAGAGGAGCCCGCCGTTTGGAACCAGTTTCTCTCCGGTTCAACTCATGCGGCCAAGTGGCCGTCTTACCCAAAGACGCAGAGGAGAACGGTGACAACGGCGATAAGCGAGCTCCGCTTGTTGCGAATATACGTTTGCCTTGCTGCATTATGTGCTCCGATGTTGATGCAGCTTGTTTCTCTCTCACGCTCTTGATCTATTTGCAGAGCTCGGACGGGTTGTCCACGGGTTTCGGCCGTCCTCCTGGACGAACACGGACCTTGGATTGACAGGAGTATCACATGGATACCCAGCTGTAATCCATAGAGTAAGAGCCAGGCGTTGGATGAGAGTGTCGTCATATGTGACATGGCTTCTTAGGAATTCCAAATAGCTTCCCGCGAAGAGGTGAGACGAAGAATCCCCTGTGCGCAAGACCGTGCAGCAACTTGATGCCTGGGCAAGTATTCGTATCCTTTGTAGATGCAATGTAAACATGTTGCTATTATCGGCCATGCAACCCGTTCCAGGCCAGACATGCATCCCCTACGGAGCAAACACATGCGACATACCCACGTACATGTGTTCATAAACAGGGATCTTCCTACTCAGATATAAACGTTTGCGGGGACTCTGCCACGACACCACATCCGTCAATATCAAGCACTGGGTGACATCCTCCTTCTGGCCCATCTTTGGCGACCGACGAGAAGAGGTGTTGGGCTTCAAACGCTTCAGCCCAAGTCGACGTGCAACATGTACATCGCTTCCAAAGTCTGTCTTGAGCAAGGTAGAGGACAAGCGAATGGCCAACAGTCCAAGTTGGAAGCACAGACCTGGCTCGACTCTACTTGAAACTAATCGAGATGATCTGACTGTGTGTTGGTGCCAAAGGGACTCAGTTATAGAGTTTTCTTTTGGGCATTAGCTGTGAGTCACGCCAGTTTGAGGCATCACAGAAGACGTGCGATTTGCTCCTCTACGATGAGAGATTACATGTCAGTCAGTCCTGCAATCTGACTGTTTGCCATGTCTTACACGGAGAGTTTACCCGTGTCCATGACGAGCCAGCCTGGTATCGTGGTCCGGGAGGTGTCATTGCTTGCGGCATCGATCCGAGTCAGGATGTGCCGGGTCCTTCAGACAGGCATTCGCATCCCAGAGATAGTAGCCAGAATAACACTTGATCTCTCAGCTTAATTGGTGTATATGGTTGTTCCTGATCTTAATACTGTAATATGATGTTGAGAATCAGTGTTCAAATGCAATCGACAGGCCAAACGAAGCAGACCTCAACAAGAAGGACAAAGATAGCAAAGGGATTCGAGGGTTAATGTACGAACATCTATTAGACTCATGATCTTGAGATTTATACTCACGCAAAAATTCAGGTTGAAGCATTAAGACAAAGTTCCAATCATATCTATGTCTTGTCTTGAATCTGCCAGTGATTCAGCGAGAGCTTTAGCCAAATCTAAAGAATACCGAGGACACGCATCAGCATTTGCAAGAATGTAAAGGTTATGGTAATTCAGTTGTCACTTTAACCCGAATATACGGCTCGGCCTTCAAACGCTTTTTATTCTTCTCATCGACTTCCCAAAGACTCACCATCATTCGAGGCATTAAACCCAGATAGCTAGAGTCCAACCTCGAGCTTTGATTTGGGATTTGGGATGTTTGTCTTGCTTACTCGTCAGAAGCGGCTTATCTTGGTCGGAAATGGCAGCATGGGTTTGACATCTTTTCAAAAATTACTCATGCGGGCTGCCTTTGACTTGTTTCGGGAGAGGGAGAAGTAAATCATCCTTGCGATATGCTGGTACCTTGAGATACAGTCAATCTATCAGTCTCCGCATTGATATAGCAATCTATCTTGCCCATTCTGCAGCCATAATTTTGCATCGTAGCCATCCATCAATTTGCCACGGAAGAACAAGTCAAGGGAGGATGTCAATCCATTTACATAATTCCCCTATCAAGATGAACGAAGGATATGTGCTGCCCCTTCTCTATTTGTAATATATGAACGAGATCAGGATGGTCCATATTGCAAAATATTTAATGTCAGAACTTACACAGTACCTCATGAGAGGGACAGCCCTTGATAGGGTCAAGTTGGGATTTGGACCCTAAGTCGAGACTTGAGTTGAGTATAAGTTTAGCATCATCACTATTACGACATATTTCATTGTTCATTAATAATTTCGCCCCTACTTATAAGAGCCAATTAAACGGCGATATCAGGGTCCACGAAGTGACCTGAATGAGCATGATCTTCCGCTTCTAACTCCCAAAGGTACACCTATTAACTCAACCTTCTACAAGTCACCGTAAGAAACGCCTCCTTATGCACCTCTCCCGATGTGTATATCTCATGGATGCACCTTCAAACGAAATCCGTCAGAGGGCCTCAGTATCAGAGTAGACAGTTTAGATAAGATTAGGTCAAGATGGGTGCTCAACCTTCCACGTACCAAGCACTCGACGTACCTCCATAAGCATGCCAACTTGAGACTTGAAGAATCATATCCAGTGCATGTTTTATATCTCACCTGATACTGTCCTTCAATTGACTGATTCTCTCTATTCGTGTAGTATATTGACTCCAGGAAGTTTTCGCAACAGTGGCGAGAGTGTCAACCTGTCGCCGAAGGTATACTGACTCGTTAGGCGGCCCAGATGGACGCCTCCACCATTCTTATTTCATCGTTCAACCACAAGCTATAGAATAATGACGTGTGTGGTATTATGTATGGGGTCGCACTTATTGGCACTTCTATGGTAAGTATCGACAAAGTATCGAATAATTTGGAAGAGGACAGCACATTTGAGCATATAGAACCGCACATACATTACCAGCCAGATAGGTTGCGATATATATTCTAGGATAGCCAGACGAAGAAGACGTGTGGGCCAAATAAAATACATCTGAGTGATAAAGCCCAAGGCTGGTGGTGGAGATGCCGTTTGGTTTATGTCACATTGCAGTATTAGTCGTCTTCTGCGACCTGCTTGTCACCTGGTTGTCGCCACTATTCTTCGTCACGGGCAGGTACTTGCCAGTGTTCCGAATGCAGAAAACTCGCTGTTCATCACATCACATCACATCATATATCGTTCTCTTCGCTTGCATGGACGGTGGCCCCTTGCATATAGTCTTCGTCACTGGTCCGAGTCTGGAGTGGTATACTTGCGTGTGATCCTGCCAAACAACCCTGGGTTCGGGAATTACGTAAATCTTAGGAGGAATGGACTGGAAGGGGTTCGTTTAAGCCGGTCTGCTAGTTGCGGTATCGCTACCAAGAATCTTTCTGGGATCTGGAGAGCCGCAAGGTGCCAGTGGACAGTGTGTGTGTCCGCGTTGAATCGTTTGGGCTGCTTGCCATGGGAACCTCTGTTCCGACATATATAACCCCATTCCTCTGGAAGTGAGAGATCGTGTTCGTGTTGATCTCTGAAGGCGCATAGCAGGCAACATGAATACACCATCTTTTGGGCATGGCCTCTGGTGTAAGCTGGGTGTTATTGCTCTCGTTGATGTGCCGTGTATAATCCTGGGCTATTCTTGCCATATCAACAAGCCACTTGCTCTCGTGAGGTCGATCCCGGCTCCTATGCTAGCCTTCAGGTCAGGAGACATGTTTCCTCGAAGCCCGACGTATTCTGCAGCATGTTTGTTGATGCCATGTTGAAAAGAAGACGTGAACTTAGTTGAGCCGAGAACCACAGGATACCTCTGCCATGACCTGCCTGGAGCTGCCTACATGCCATAGTGCAACTCTCTCGAGACGAACCGGTCATTTCACTACCTATTCGATCACATCTGTCTCCATTCTACCTACCTAGCCAAACAGCCGGGCAGCCAGTGCTGAATCGGTAATAGGACGGCGTAATCACGGCGTGACTTGTTGAGCTTTCGTCTCGCTGCAGAGGTCTCGTTACCAACCAGCTTCCAGCACCACTGGAGGGAACCGCTAGGTCTTTATTACCACAGCAATAGATGCACATCAAGTGGGACGATGAGACGGATACCATCTCCTAATCTACTCAAAATCCTTCTGCGGCGTCTTGTCCCTTTTGCCGCAAGTCCTGCTTACCGCAGTCGAGACCTCGGGGAGTTCAGCTGCCATCGGCCCCGCTGTCCAAGACAAGATGCGGCACCCCCGAGGATGGAGTAGACTTCTCTGAAAAGGCAATGGGTCGCATGTGGCGATGCCTCTTTTGCCCTTGCGAACCCATTAGTAGAGGGAGTGACCGCAAGCAAGAAAACAAGAAAAAAAACTCTTCCACGCTATGAGATCTTATTACTCAATGAAGCGGGTCGTCTTGCACATGTCCCCAGCTCAGAGCTTGTCAGAGTGGGTTCATTGTTTCGGGCCCTCGGCGCTGCTGCTATTATTAGGGCCCGTACCTCTTGAAGGTAGGGATGTTCGGAAGTCGATGGAACGTCGCTGGCACTGAGGTACGGATATAATGTCTGTCACTCAGTCATGGTCTGCTTTTATCCCAAAAATGAGGTTTTCTATTTCCTTTCCTTTCTTCCTTGTTGTACGTCTCAGTGGCTGGAAAGATATACCCTCGCAGTCTAGCTGACAGTTTGACAGTTGACATCTGGCAGTTGACAGGCTCCAGGTATCTAATCGCCCATCGAAGAAACCGGCTCTGGATCATCGTCCCCCACCGATTACCATTTCATGACGATCCAAAATGCCCTCATTGGATCAATCCAATAGACTTCCTACTCCTCAACGAACTCCCCGACGGGACTTCCAGCTAAATCGTCCACGTTGCCACGGGCCGGAGCTAATGTAAGCAGAGGTCAGCAGCCCGCTGCACACCACAGACGGTTATGCACCAGAGGCCTGCGATAATACCCTCCATGTCTCAATTTTTGGTCGTGTGAGCTCCTCCGTGCAGGTTGTTGGGTCACAATGTCCAGGGCGAGGCACCATACCCTTCCATACCGTCCCCAACCGTAGATACATGCAGATCTGGGAAACTGAAGACAAGCATTGTTGCCTTGGTATCGCCTGCTACTGGGTGGCAGAATTCCCAGTCCTCGCTCGCAACTTGTCCTCGGTTATAATGGAAGAAATGATCATGCCATGGCTCTCTCCAACAGCCCAACACCTCTTCTTTAAACTCGTCCTATGCATTTTCTCTTACATACAAACTTCATGCAAAGTCGCATCCTCATTTCTCGGCACCAGACTCATTTCCCGCGAATCAATTCCTCAGCAATTGAATGACCGGCTTGGCCTCCATTATTCCGCGGTGTGGAACCCCGCAGTGTCTCCAGTAGAGCCCTATCTCGGTCCCCGCAAAATTCCGCCCTCAATTTGCTAGTGTCGTACTTCCATCCTTCCCGTCGTGCCTCATTCTTCCACCCACAACTCCAAGAAAATCACGGCTCCCCCACGGATTGCACCATCGCCACGGCCTCTTGGGTGTGTGGCAGCAAGCCCCTTCGACCCAATCCTGACGCTACCTCAGGCACCATACCGACGCTGTCACGCATCGTCCTGGTCCTCTGACTCACTGATCAACTCCCCGAAAGAAACGCTGCCAGCTTGCCAGCTCACCTCTATCCCACCTGTATCCCGCCCGGTAGCGCTCTCGGCAACGCCCATTGCAGCCCGAGACACTAATCATCACCCTCCCCAGCGCTTGGCTCGTCACATACAGTATCATAAGCGGCGCACAAACAGGGGATTTTTGCTTCCTTCCCATCCCCTTCAGCCTCCCCTTGTGTCCACACCCCTTCCAGATACCATGACAGCTATTCGCAAGCCCGTCGTCAGTTTCCTCGGTCCTGCCGCCTCCTACACCCATCAGGTGAGACCATTACTCCGGCAGCCCTTCGCAGCGACTTGCATGGCACTAATCCGTCTTCCTTGCCCTCGTGCAGGCTACCCTCCAGGCCTTTGATGAGTCCACCTGGGAGCTTCGTCCAGCAGTCACCATTGACGGTAAGGCGGTTTTGCGCCCGCAGCCTAGCTCTATCGTTGCATTGCTGATGCTTCTTGGAACAGATGTCTTTGACCAGGTCCAGGATGGCCACGTTACTGCGGGCGTTGTGCCATTTGAGAACTCAACCAATGGCTCAGTAGTCTTCACTTTTGATAACCTCGCAGACAGGGCCAACCGCTACCCCGACATCACAGTTGACGCAGAGACCTATGTCGATGTCCACCATTGTCTGGTTGGCCACAAAAATCCCGCCCCAGCGGTTGAGGTGGAAGACGGCGCGGAAGGATCCGGGACCTGCACTCCCACTGCAACGGACCCCTCACCATCCAAGCCTCGATCCAAGCCCTTAGGTAGTCTCAAGCACATCAAGCGGCTTTACTCACACCCGCAGGCCTTCGGTCAATGCACCGCATTTATATCCACCTACCTCAAGGGGGTCGAGATCTTCGAGGTCAGCTCGACCAGCAAAGCGGCCGAGATTGTGAGCAAGGATACTACGGGCACCTGGGCTGCAATTTCAAGCCAGCTCGCTGCCGAGATTCACGGCCTCGACTTCCTGGGCAAGTCGATTGAGGACCGTGAAGACAACACCACCCGATTTTTAATCATTGGTACCAATCCCTCCGTCCCAAAGGACTGGGAGAATGTAAAACAGGCCATCGCCAAGGCTGGGAGCAAGTCTCTGGTTTCCTTCACGGTGCCTCACACCTCGCCCGGAGCCTTGGCGGATGCTCTTGCGTGCTTCCAGGCATTCGACCTCAACTTGACCAGCATCAACAGCCGGCCAAGCCTGGTCCAGCCCTTTCAGTACATATTCTTTGTCGAGTTTGAGGGTCACAAGCATTACGATCCGCATGGGCGAGTCAAGGGTGCATTGGAAAGGATCAGTCGCGTGGCACAGAACTGGAGATGGCTTGGAAGCTGGCAGAGATACAGATAACTAATGCTACTGTACCAACCAGTCAACATACAGTTGACCAGTCCCCTCAGCTTGTCTCACAGTGCCATTGTTGGGTGAGGAGTCCACAAGTACCCCAGCCAGCTTCTGCCGCATTCCCGCATCACTCCCTTGTATCGGGGAGGTCTCCCAGCATGTTGAACCTGACTGGAATTTGGCAGCAGAGATGCCCAGGGCAAATTGCTGTCAGGGCATTGGCAGAGTGAGAGGCGTTCTCCGTATATTGGTGGGGCCCAACGATTGCGTGCTTGGTCAATATGGCATGGTAGGCGGACGCACTCGGGGGCGCGGGAGGCCATACCGGCATGTAGGTAGACGGTCCTGAAGATGTGCCCAGTTCGCGCGAAGTGGACGGAAAAGCATTTGCGGGTATTCCATAGGGAGATCGGCAGGCACTTGTCAGCGACAGCCCGATATCGTCTTTGGGGATGCCATGAGAACGGAAGTCGACCATCTCACCCAACTGCCCGCCTCAACAAAGAGCACACACAATGTGTCACAAACAGCCAGCTACCTCGACGTACGGAGTCACTACCCACTTGTTCTGTTGGAATTACCGCAGCAATACATGTAACATATCCCTTCCAACCGCATCCACACGTCGTGGGACCTTGAGACCATGGATATTCGGCCGCTTACGCGAGCAGGCTCGACCCCCCTTCTTCTTTGTACCTGTGAACTCAACGTGACGGAGGTAGGGAGGGTGACGAGACCTGCCTGTTCTTGATTGATCAGGTTTGCGTCGCGCCCGAACAGGCGTGGGGTGCTGAGGCGTTCGATTGGCTCTCGGCCGTTGGCTGTGAAGGGGAGAAATGGGTGAATGGGTGGCATCGGGGGGCGTGTGTCTCGTCTCCTCGTCGGCGCAAGCGGCCATAACCACCATGACGTCTACTCCGCATGCTAAGGCACTCGATGAGGGTCCGTTAGTCGCCACATGCCAGGATCAGCGTGGGAGAATCCTAGCATGTTGGTGGTTAGTCTACGGACCGTCGCTCGAAAAGCTAAATATCGGGCGAGTTGCTCAGCATCTCGAGCGACGACCCGGTCTCCGCCAAAACTCTGACAACGCCTCTCGAGTATTTATTCCAGGTCTAGGACATCCCCCTTCTCAGGTTCTTGTCTCCTTTCCCCTCTCAGACTTCTCTCTTCTGCTCAGAAGCCGCCTCATGTTGACGCGACATCATCTCATTGCCATTTCTCCCTTTTCTCGCTACTTCTTCCTACCAAAATGGCGCTCCGCCCAGTCTTTACTCTCACGCACCCACGTGCCTGCTCTACGGCCTTCGAGAGGGTATGAGCCTAGAGTCTTCTCCCCTTGCGCCTATCTACTCAATTGCTAACGCTTGTCTCTTTTGCGAATCACAGGTCTTCATGACTCGTCGTGATATCCTAGAGAGTGTTCATGAACCCTTTGGAGATGCATTTTACTATGGTCCCGAGTTTCTGAGCGATCGCTTCCGTGATGACCTCGCTAGCCGCGAGTCCAGTGGCTTCATCAACAGGACGTACAAGGACATTCTTGATTCCATCATGGAAGCAGGCAAAGAGGTATGCAATTGGCCCTTTTCCTTCTCGTTTTTCCTACCTTTTCCGTGTCTTTCTCCATCAAACTACCCGTCTTTCAATAATTCATGCCTCTCTCCCATGTAACTTACACCCCACCTCCCCTCAAGTGAGGGGTCGCTGTGTGTCATGTTGATCCACCTTTACTGGCAAACTCTTCGTCACAAACCGACGTAGCCAATTGGGGATGAGGTTCTTCAATGGTCTCCGGACATTTCATTCCTTCTATCTCGTCTAATGAGATTCCAATTCCCGGGTGCATTCACAGCTGCGCCGCAATGGATCTATGGAAGCCGGATCTGACCCTTGCTCGTACCAGGATAACAAGCGCGTCTTCATCAAGGACATGGCCTACTACCTTATGAGTGCGGACGGCAAGCCTACCACCACGGCTCCATCCCTCGGCGAGGACGAGATTGGTAACCCGACTGTTCTCCCGCTTGAGGTCCTCAAGCAGTTTCAGTGGACCTTCCTCATCCGCCATCCTCGCCGCGCCATCCCCTCGTACTACCGGTGCACAGTTCCTCCTCTGGACGAGGTGACTGGTTTTTACCACTTCATGCCCAATGAAGCGGGTTACGAGGAGCTGGTCACCCTGTTTGACTTCCTCATCGAGCAGGGCATCGTCGACAAGGACAACCTCGTTGTCATCGACGCGGACGATCTTCTCGACAACCCGGAGAAGACAATCCGACTCTACTGCGAGAAGACGGGCATTGACTTCAAGCCCGAGATGCTCGAGTGGAACGACGCCGACAAGAGCCATGCTCGTCAGGCCTTTGAGAAGTGGAATGGCTTCCACAACGACGCCATCAAGAGCTCCAGCCTCAGACCTCGCACACACGCCCAGGTAAGTCGACGAGATGTTTCCTAACTTGCCCCCTGTTCTCCCTATTTTGCTTTCTCCCCTTCGGCTACGTTCACTCCTCCACTCCCACGTGTGTGTGTTCTACCGATGTCGGATATTCCAACTGATTGTGCTAACAAAGAAGACTGCCACCACCGAGTCGGAGAACAGAGACTGGGCGGCAAAGTGGGGTCCCGAAGCTCAGAAGGTCATCCGACAGACTGTCGATGACAACGTTGCTCGTTACGAGTATCTCAAGCAGTTTGCGCTTGAGATTTAAGTGAACACTGGAATACGTGTTTTCCTCCTTTGTTATCCAAGTGTCTCGTTGGATGGGAATCTCTTAATGATTTGGTTTGGGTAATGTCATGACACGCAGATTGTTAGCAGGATATCATGCATGGCGGATATGAATTTTGATTTCTTTTTGATGACTTGTTGATACATAATGATACATCAATGACTCAACTTTATACCCTCAAATATGTATACATGACATAATCAGGATTGTTGTGACGCCTCCCCTTCATGTGAGATCCAATCGCGTCTCATTCCTCTTGTGGTTTCCCCTCCAACCCTCATTTGTGATGATACCTCCGATATTGTATTTTGTTACAACAAGCGCCCCATGCAAGTATTTCCTCTACCATATTTTTTTATTTGTGCCCATGTCCATGCCGACCTTAAGCCTCGAGCTTGGCCTCAGGAGTCTCCTCGACTTTCTCGACAACCTTGGCCTTCTGGTCGTCCTCGGGTGCACCCAGCACGTAAGAGGCCTTCTCGAACAAGCCATGCGTGACATTGCTCGACCACTCCTCGGCGTAGTTTTTGTCCTGGTCGTTCCTCCAGCTCACCGTCACATCCAAGAGCTGCTTCCCCGCGGTCACGACCTTGTTCCCCGCTCCGCTGCCGCCCAGCACAGCCGCCATGTCGGCGACGGCGTTGGGCTTCTGCCTGTTGAGCGCGACGCCGCGCTCCTGCTTGCTGCGGACGGGGCGGTAGTTGAGGACGCCCTTGGCCTCCTCCTCGGCGATGCGCTTCCTGTCGGCGGCGGTGAACTCGTCGGGGCGCTTGTAGCGGAACTCGTCGTCCCACGCCACCTCGTGCAGGTGCTTGAGCTCACGCAGCTTCTGGAAGACGGAGCGGCCGACGGAGCCCTGGCCCGCGGGGAAGGAGATGCGAGCGAAGGGATACCAGTAATCCTTGCGGAGCTTGGCGGGCTTGGACTTTTTGCCGTTGAAGGGGAGCTGCTTGAGATCGTGGTAGCCCTGTTACATGAGCATGTTAGCCGCCTGTGACCAATTGTCTTTTTCCCAGGAACTCGATGGAACACACGTCAAGCTTGTCGTAAAAACTGTAGATGACCTGCTCCGTCCGTCGGTGGGTAAAGGCCCAGATATCCTCTCCATGACCTTCAGGACCCTGGGAGAGCTTGCTGGGACGCTGTCGTTTGCCGGTGCTGGCGTGCCGGACGTATATTCGAAGAAAGCTGGGCAATTGGCCCAGTCGGGATGTTGGTACCGTATTCATGGTCACCAGACTGAGTGTTGACCTGGATCGTCGCACCTGACACCATCAACCAAAGGGAAAAAAAGCCCCAGAATTGATTGGGTTCCATGGGCGCATTTGGTAGAAGCACGCGCGCAGTCACGTGGTCCAGATTTGGAAGAAAACGGGTGCCCGCTTCAGTGCTACAGATTTACCGTGCACCCGGACTGGCCCGCAACAAACGCTAAGCGCCTGTTTTCTTGCTGACTCAGTTGACGATTAGATCTCAACGGACCAATGGCAGAGCTCGCTCCCCACTTCCAGGCATCTGGGGTGAGGGTGACATCACGAAGGATCTCGCGCCTTCTAAGAGATGCTGGAGACTTCCACAGCTGCCACGAGCCTGCTTGATGCATCTGGTTGCTTCAGCACCCGACCATTCACTCCACCAAAACCTTCCCTGCTTGCATCCAGAGGTCCACTCGCGTCGTTGATAAATTACCGTCATTGAGGCCACCTGATCCTGTTTTCTTCTCTTCGTTTTCGTCAGAGAAAAAAAAACCGAAAAAGCAAAATTCCCCTCACAACGATACCCAACTCTCCCAAAGGTCAGGATACCTAAAGGAAGAAGCCCTTTTCTCTTTGGGCCACAACGACTACACCACACCTACACGACATCTCTCGCTATCATTTCTTCTTTTTTTTCACTTGACTTTATTTACCAACACAGTTCAACACCATAATGAATTCCCGCATGGACTTTACAGACCGGGCCCAAAAGGCCGTCGAGGACGCCATGACCTTGGCTGAGCAGTACGCCCATTCTCAGCTGGTACCAGTCCACCTCGCCGTCTCCCTTTTGGATCCTCCCCCGGACCAGTCCAAGGACCAGCAGAACGCTCCCCCCGTCAGCACATTGTTCCGGCAAGTAGTTGAGCGAGCCCGTGGTGATCCTCAGCTCTTCGACCGATCTCTCAAGAAGACGCTTGTCCGACTACCCAGCCAAGACCCTCCGCCGGAGACTGTATCGCTATCACCTACCTTCCACGCTGTCTTGCGAAAGGCCCTGGAACTGCAAAAGGTCCAGAAAGACACCTACATCGGCGTGGACCACTTGATCACCGCCTTGGCCGAGGATAGCAGCATTCAGGCGGCACTCAAGGAAGCCAACATTCCGAAACCCAAGCTCATCCAGGAAGCCGTTACAGCTATTCGCGGAACCAAGCGAGTCGACAGCAAGACGGCCGATACTGAGGAGGAGAACGAGAACCTGGCCAAGTTCACCATCGACATGACCGAGATGGCCAGGGACAAGAAGATTGACCCCGTCATTGGTCGAGAAGAGGAGATCCGCCGAGTAGTGCGAATCTTATCTCGGCGAACCAAGAACAACCCCGTCCTCATCGGTGAGCCTGGTGTGGGAAAGACTACCGTCGTGGAGGGTCTCGCTCAGCGCATTGTCAACCGAGATGTGCCCGATAACCTCAAGAACTGCAAACTGCTCTCGCTCGATGTCGGTGCGCTTGTTGCCGGCAGCAAGTACCGTGGAGAGTTTGAGGAGAGAATGAAGGGAGTGCTGAAGGAGATTCACGAGTCCAAGGACATGATCGTTCTGTTTGTCGACGAGATCCATCTTCTGATGGGCGCAGGATCATCCGGCGAGGGCGGTATGGATGCCGCCAACCTGTTGAAGCCCATGCTTGCTCGTGGCCAATTGCACTGTATCGGTGCAACCACGCTGGCCGAGTACCGCAAGTACGTTGAGAAGGATGCTGCCTTTGAGCGTCGTTTCCAGCAGGTACTCGTCAAGGAGCCTTCCATCCCCGAGACCATCTCTATTCTCCGAGGCCTGAAGGAGCGATACGACAGACACCACCGTGTTACCATTCTCGACAGCGCTCTTGTGGCTGCCGCCAACCTGGCTGCCCGATACCTCACATCTCGACGAATGCCCGATTCAGCCATCGACCTAATTGATGAAGCCGCTGCTGCTGTGAGAGTAGCGCGCGAGTCTCAGCCTGAGATTATCGATTCTCTCGAGCGAAAGCTTAGGCAGCTCATGATCGAGATTGCCGCTCTCGAGAAGGAACACGATGAAGCCTCACGGAACCGACTGGGACAGGCCAGAAAGGACGCTAAGAACGTCGAGGAAGAGTTGCAGCCCCTCCGTGAGAAGTACCAGAGCGAGATCAAGCGTGGTGAGGAGATTCACAACGCCAAGCTCAAGCTCGATGATTTGGAGAAGCGTCTGGAGGACGCCATGAACAATGGCGAACACGCAAAGGCTGCTGATCTGAAGTACGGCGCCATCCCCGAACAGGAGGCCGTCATCAAGGATCTGGAAGCCCGAAAGGTCAAGGCAGATGTCGCTCTGAATGCAAGTGGCAATGATATCGGCGGTGCCATGGTTACGGACATTGTCACCGCAGATCACATCAACGAAATTGTTGCTCGCTGGACCGGCATCCCCGTCACCCGTCTTCGAACCACAGAGAAGGAGAAGCTCATCCACATGGAGAAGGTTCTCAGCAAGATTGTTGTTGGACAAAGAGAGGCTGTTCAGTCCGTCGCCAACGCCATCCGACTCCAGCGATCTGGGCTTAGTAACCCCAACCAACCTCCCAGCTTCCTCTTCTGCGGTCCCTCGGGTACTGGTAAAACCCTTCTTACCAAGGCCTTGGCAGAGTTTTTGTTTGATGATGCCAAGTCCATGATCCGCTTCGATATGTCCGAATACCAGGAGCGACACTCACTCAGCCGAATGATTGGTGCTCCGCCCGGCTACGTTGGTCATGACGCTGGTGGTCAGCTGACTGAGGCTCTCCGACGAAAGCCCTTCTCCATCTTGCTCTTCGATGAGGTTGAAAAGGCTGCCAAGGAGATCCTGACTGTACTTCTTCAGCTCATGGACGACGGCCGTATCACTGATGGCCAAGGAAGAGTCGTCGACGCCAAGAACTGTATTGTCGTCATGACATCCAACTTGGGTGCCGAGTATCTCGTCCGCCCTGGTGTCAAGGAGGGTAGAGTCGACTCCCAGACCAAGGAGCTCGTCTTGGGCGCCTTGCGCAACTACTTCCTTCCCGAGTTCCTCAACCGCATCAACTCGGTGGTCATCTTCAACCGACTCACTCGCCGCGAGATTCGCAAGATTGTCGATATAAGACTGATAGAAATTCAGAAGCGTCTCGAGGACAACGGGCGGAAGGTCTTTATCGACGTCTCAGAAGAGGCAAAGGATTACCTCGGCAGTTCAGGATACTCACCTGCCTATGGTGCTCGACCACTGTCTCGCCTCATCGAAAAGGAGGTCCTCAACCGTCTCGCCATTCTCATTCTACGCAACAACATCAAGGACGGAGAGACGGCTCGTGTCGAGTTGATTGACGGAAAAATTGTTGTCCTTTCCAACCACGATGACAGTGAACTGGGCTCAGACGAGGACATGATGGACGAGGAGGACGCTGTGGATGAGATGCTGGACGACATGGATCAGGACATTTATGATTAAATTGGGAATTGGAATTGTTTTGCAGCGATCAAGCGGTACGAAGGATGCTAGGTTGAAGGGAAATTTGTTACGAGACTGATGATTTTAGTAATGACGGCGTTGGAAGGTTTGTGGCGCTCGATTATGCTCCGGTTCAGAGCAATAGTGTATTTAGAGAAAAGCACAAAATCGTAATGATACCATTTTGTAACTGGACCGATTTCCATCAGATGTGACTTGTGACGTGATTAGTAGACACGTACAGCCTGATGCCAGGCTGTCATCTTCAGATTCGAGATATCATCTCTTTGTTCAGATTTATGATTTATTCAGATTTAAATATGGTATGCACCTAGGTATCAAGCTAAACTTACTCCAAAAAACAATACTTGTGCAAAATATGCAGTTCTTCCGTTTATGTTCGTTCACCGTACTATGCTGGCCCAAGGAAAATGGCGCCGTCTCCCCAGCTAAACTCATCCAAGAACATGGACCAGTCGAGCTCCTGGAACAAGTCATGCCCATTGTTCATCGGTTGATCAGCCTCGGTGCTGGTTGGGACACCGACTGGGCCATCTACACGGTCGACGGTTAGCATCAGCAGCACAAGAGCAGGGTAGACGAGCAAGACTTACGGAATGCTTCGAGGCCCTTGTTGGCACCTTCTGCGCTCTTCTTTGCCTCTTGTAGGGCTTCGCGGAAGCGAGTGAGGCACCAATATGTGACGGCGCCACCGAGACGTTCGGGCCAGGCACAGGCAGGGTCGCAGAACTTGGGGACTACATTACGTATAGACCAAAAGGTCTCGAGTATAAGAGCGGCGCGAGCGGGCAAGTCACCCTCGCGCACACTGCAGCTGCTCACGGCAGTACGAGCTTGGAGGACGATGGCATCAGCTTCGGCAGGTGTGATGTTGGCCGGGGCACTAGTAGAGTGCAAGGTGGCGAGGAGGATGCAGCAGGCATCAATAACAGCGCGGTAGATCCAGTGAGGACCGTGAGAGAGGAATTTACTGTGAGATTCGAGAGCCATTGCGGCGGTCAACAGAGAGTGTGCGGTGTTGTATGTGCGAAGAGCATTAAAGTTGTAGTTTGGACGAGAGGTGCCTGGGGGGCAGGCAAAGTAGTACGACTGTACTTCGAGCTGGGTTGTGAGTAAAAGGAAGCGAGCGCAATCTAGTATCCAGAATTGTCAGTTCAAAGGTATACGCATGCGCTGGTGAGTATCAAGGAGAGCGCCATACCACTATTTACTCGTCCAGCGAGCGCTTTTATAATTTCAAAGTCATCTTCCCAATTCTTAACGACACTCTCGGAGACGCCTCCATGATCTGCTACTTGAGCGGCCATGGCTGTCTGAAGACGGTTAGAGAATCTTTGAAGGTCGGAAAGAATCATTAATTCTGGTGCAAGGACATCTTCCATGACCTTTTTGCATTGTGCATCGTTGTGCTGTAAGAATAATGGCGGCACACCGGCACACGACGATGTCCTGAGAGTCATATTTAGCATATTTCGTCTCACAGCGGGTAGTATCAGCTGACCTTTGTGCAAGAATACAGCAAAACATCCAGGTGGCAGACGCCTCCTGATCGGTAAAGTGCATATTCAGCCGTCCGCCTATACAATATCTGGGGTGAGACCCTCGGCCAGTGTGCATTCCGAGGAACAGACAGGAATTCAGGGCTATGGAAATCAGTGTTGCTGACGGGTCAGTGACGAATCTTATTGATGGGAACGGCCAGGCGCATATTAGAAGCAAGACGTGAATAGTCTCTAAATCGTGGGCGGGAGCTGATATGAGAGTCCAGATCTCCCGGTTCAGGAATTCGTAGAGAGTTCCCGAGATGGCATCATCTCTAGCATAGCGACGAGTAGCAACAAATATCACCGTCCAAAAGAGAATTGGATTGGACTCGTAACACTGGTTTGGGATTTTCTTCCGCAAAACGGGAATATAAGGGTGAAAGTATTGGAGATATCTGAGAAACGGTTAGCCTTGGCAAGGGCTGGCTGGGTAGAGGGCCAAAGTACTTTTCGAAATACCAGTCAATGTCTTCTCCAGATAAAAGCTTGTCATTCAGCATTCTGGACTTTGTTGGCCCTACATCTTGGTACTCGGAAGGTGGTTGTGCCTCGGGTGGCATAAGAGTAATGGGGATTACAGGAACAGATCCTGATGAGACAAGGGGTTTCGACTGCTCAGGAAATGTGGCATTATTGACTTGAGGCGTCGGTGGACTCCATGGAGTGTCGTTATTTCCTCTGGGATGAACTGCCTCCTTGATAGATTTGAGCTCCTGCTCCAGCAGTTCAAGTTTACTATCAATCGTCTCTTGTCAGTTTAGGTCTAGGGTAACGGCAAATTTTACGCATCATCACGCGAACGGACGTGGCTCGATTATTCGAGCGGATGAGATAGCCAGCCGGCTCATAAATGAGTTACCTTCTCTTTGTGATTCTTTTGTGGCCTCTGTCATACACGCACGACAAATGCAACTTGGCGCATCGCTGACAAGGCTGTCCCGGCACTGAGCTCGCGCGACAACGGACCTTGGCAATGATCAGCATGAGACAGTTGGCGGACACGGACGGGCGGTTTCGTGGGCTCACTTTTGAATCGCGACAGCTGATGCAGGCTACATTGCGTCTTATTTTGTCCTGCGACTGCTGCTGGTAATGTTGTCCAGATGCAGGTCCAGAGGCTGAGGCTGGAGAGTCCCCTGGAGGTGGCGTCGGGGCCATTGTGTCATCGCAATCCCGTTACTATCGTATCAAAGCGCCCAGACGTTCCCTCCTCATACATGTTCCAGAGGGGAGAGAGCGATTCAATGTGGTTGCGTTCACATTCATGTACAAAGTACGAGCAACTCGGTGACAAATTGTTTGGGATCCGCGCTTTGTCGAACGGATCTGAGTAGCGAGGTTATGCTCTGGTTGGGTGACGTCACGTGGTGAACTAATTAGGTAGGTACGGCATCCGGAGCCGGCAAGAGACCCATTTAAAGGCTTACAGCGCTCGTTCTGATAACCAAGTAGGTACCTGAAGAGTACTAGAGAGCACATTGTATGCTCATGTTAATACATGTATCTTTAGGTACCTGCTGTTTGCATTCGTTCGCGACAAGCAACAAAGACCAATTGCGAATTAAATATTTCAGCAAAATGCTTACTACTGTTAAGAACAGCGAAATTCTATGGAATGCATCCTACATGATATCCTGGCAGCTCTCCAAATACCAATCTAAACCCGTGTATGCCCATAGATGCCCCATTCACATTCTCGCAAAGGACATTATTCTTTCTTCTTGGCAGCCGACTCCCGACTGATTTGTTGTTGATGACTTCCTGGCAGCAGTGTCGCGGACACCAACTTCCATAGAACCCAAGTAAAGCCCAGGATCACGACAGCAGCTGTTCCAAGTCCGATCCAATCTGCTTTTTGTTCGTTCAATACAGGCACAGTAACCGAGTTCATCAGTCTGTTTCCCTTTTCTGGTCGGGGCGTCACATGCCAGAAGATCGTCTTCGAGTCAAACAATTCGTCATACCCTAGATGCTCGCGATCAAAAGGGTTGCTGAGCATTTCTGCCTCGGACGAGCATGCCCAGAAGACCACAGGGTAGGGCACTTCAACCTCCTGCTCACCGGTCGAGGAGGGTTTTAGATATCGGAGGTGAAGCGGAATTTCGGCTGTGAACGTCTCATCTTGATCAGAGCTTGGAGTTGCCAGTTGTAGAAGAACCCTGGAGCCCCAGCTTTCAGTTGCATAAGCTGGTGCCTCCAAGTCGACGGGCAAGCTCGTATATCGTGATGCCGTAAGGTTCTTTGAAGCCAAAAAGAGCTCGTCTGCCAGTTGGTATCTGTCGGCAAATATGGTTTTAGGGAGAGTCAAGTAAGCATAGAGGTCGCACTGCGCTTCGTCATCGCCAGGAGGTCGCTTGGACCCAATGCTCAGTTGCAGGGTGGGATGAAGACCAGTTGGACTCAGAAACTTGGAAGTAAAGCTGCTCGCACTTTGCCGGTGACGAGAGGGGAATGTGAATACAGTGGGAGATGGCTTCGTTTGCTCACGAAGAACGGTCAGGAGACCCGCGACTCCTAGCTCATGAGGCTTGAGGGTCTTGGGCACGTTCTGGATGAAGAGGCCTACCTCTGTTCTTCGCACATCGGAGGCAGGGGCCGTAATTACCTGAGGCCTCAGGGGCCAGAAGGCATTAATCTGAATCGCCTTGGACGCTGTGTCATAAGACAAATCAAGGGTGGCAGCGGTGTACAGACTACGTATGCGCGCATGGCAAATTGAGTCGATTTTGGGACAGAAGTCCTGTGCAGATGTGGCGATGAATCTTTGCAGGTCTTCCAGCGCTTGGTGGAAATAGAAGCCCGGAGCGGCCGAATCATCTTTTCTGGATTCGGTGAACATCCCTGGTGGCTTGCATGCAACCTGCCCAAACCTTTGCAGCCAGTTACAGAGTATAGTTCTGGAGGGATCCAAAGTTAGCAACTCGGTCACGCGACCACGTGTTGATCATAAGGGAGAGGATGCAGCTAACGTACGGATTGTTATCCTGTGGATTTGATGGGGTATAGGATACGTGAAGGCCTGGTGAGATCCGCGAGGTGAACGGATCGAGCGTCTCATATCTCAAGGGAGTGGCCCATCTCACATGAAGGTCAGCAAAGCTTTTGAGCAGCTCGCCTACTTCGTGAGGCAACTCATCCAGAGGGATGGTGAACCGGTCCTGGCGTGTCGCATCGATCTGGGGGCCCAGCAGACCAGCTTCCTGGATGTCTAGGGATTCGGGGTCGAAGTTGACATCCGTATGGAAGTATGTGACACGCTCACGTGTGGGCATGGCTGATAGAGCTGAGTAGGATGTTTAAAGAGCAGCTACCCCAGTTTGGAGGACGAGGTCTGTACAAAGTATGGACTGTGATTGGGTACGCGAAGCAAGGAAAGGGCCGATGCAAGACCGAGAGCCAAAAACAGTCAGCGAGGGACTTGGGTTCGGTAATAGAAGAAGTAGATTTCTAGATCGATAATAGACTCCAAGTCTTTGCCCCGTTGCGCTGGTCTCGTGTGCCTTCGGTCTCGAATACGGAGGTCTGATGGACAGATCTCCCCAGTGACGTTTGCTGCAGGCTGCAGGCTGCGTCTTAGCTCCCGAGGTTGGTCAAAGCTCCTCCCTTCCCGGTGGCCGGGATAGGCAGTTTTGCAGGTGCTTGACACAACCTGAGTAGAGGGTACGAGAGGCAGCACGTGAATTGAGTGAGGACGCCCACTGGTTGCTGCTCTGGATGGCGTACCCAGATACCCCCCGGTCGAATGCCCCTCGCCCCTTCCGCTTTAGACACCGCCAAAAGGCCACCGCTAGACCTAATTGGGGACCGACGCTCGATTTCCCTCTCATAGCGCTTCGGTCGCCCATTCTGTCAACGGCCCTCACGAGCCGCTCACCCAACGACTCGTCGCCATTTCATTCCCGAATTTTGAACATGAAACCACACAAAACTCTTGGTCGTCGACCATCGCCCTTTACCATATTTCCGCCTTGAACTGGGAAAGTCATGTTGCCGACAATGCGACCGGCAATATCCCTTCTCTAGAGAGCAAGAACGACTCGACCACAACCGAAACTCCGCGCGACCCGCTTGCGATAATAGCCATATCGAAATCTCGAAGCCCACAGCAGGTTGTTTCCCTGGCTCATCCGACAGAAATACTGTCCCGGTCTTCGAGAAGCCAGTATTCAGCGCAATGTCTGAACATCAGCCCTACTATACAATCCGCTCAAGGAGGCCGGCGGAGAACTCCCGAAGCGCTGAAGTAGGCCTGTCCATTAATTATTGGCTTGTATCAAGCACTCACACGACTTATAGCCGGGGTCCAACGCTGGAGATTTCCATGCCAGATCAGCGACTCACGATGTCAGCCGCACAAGCTTCCACGTAAAACACATCGGCCAGTTCGCACAGAGACTCGAAGATGTACGGCTCCCATTGCCACGGCCCCAGTACACGCTTTAACATATCTTGTAGTCTGCAGCTCGAGCTTTCCCGAATCGAGGACGATCATCGCAGAGATATAGCAAGGTGCAGGCGTTATTACTACACTGGAACTCGGACGACCTCTTCGTGATCCCTGAGCTAGAAGACTTGGACAAATGCCTAAGCGAAGACTATGGATTCAACACTGACATCTTTGGGATTCCCTCCGAAAACTCACATTTGGAATTGATGATGCGGATTGGTCAGCTCATAAAGGACCATGAGTCGCCAGACACTCTATTTATCGTGTACTATGGAGGCCATGCAAGGATCGACGAATCCAGGCAGAGTACCTGGTGTGCGTGAGTATCCCGTTGACTCGCAGAATTGGCCGGAAATTTGACAGAACTCCCAGAACTCGAGATACAGACTCTCCCTGGTTACAGTAAGCTTTTATCGAACACACAAAGTGCGATCCCGGGCTGACTTGTTCCAGATGGTCTGCCATTCAGACTCTCCTTGAACGATCTACGTCCGATGTTCTTATCCTATTAGATTGTTGCGCTGGTGCTGCCAGTGCCACGTTCCCCAATGGCAGCAGCATTACTGAAACCATCTCAGCATCGAGTTGGGATGCAATTGCACCTGATCCAGGGCGATACTCTTTTACTAACGCACTCATTGAAGTCCTTCAAGAATGGAGGATAAGAGCATTCTCAGCAGCTATGCTTCATGCTGAGGTTTTGGCTCGGCTGAAGCATCCTCGTCCCATCACCATCAACGGCAAGTATTTCGAGGCGCGATCTACACCGGTCCATTTCATGATGACCGCCAACCACAAAGCTCCAAGTATTGAGCTTTCCCGAATGTTGCAGGGAGGAGACGCACTTCCCTCGCCGGAACTACTCCCTGCTTCTACCATTCCCGAGAGTGGACGGGCGCCTGACTCTGGTGCGGCGGCCCGAAACGACTACATGTTTACTGAGCCTAATGAGGATACTCCTCATGTCATGATATCACTAGCTTTAGAGGACGATCAGAGGTTAGATATCAATGCTTGGGAGCAATGGCTGGGAGCTTTTCCTGCCATGGCCAAATATGTCAAAGTCCAGGGCGTCTTTAAGAGCCATTCGACTTTGCTCTTGGTCTCCTTGCCAGTAACGATCTGGGATCTCCTTCCAGAAGATCATGCTACCTCTTTTGTTGCCTTCATTCGTTCGAACAACCTCATGACTCAGAAGCAGCGCACGCCTTCGGTTCCTGTCTTTGTTCCGACGCGTTCCTACGCCAACGAGAGTACGACTGCCGACTCTGCATCTTTTGTATCTGGCGTTTCCGGAACTACTTTTGCTCCTACAGAGAACACGGGAGTGATGGGCCAAATGAGAGGGGCTTTTAGAGATCCTGCTTACGGTCGTCATACTGCTGGCCCCGTTGTTAGAAGTTCCCTTTTAGTCCCCCAGCCTCTATCCCCGGTGCAGTCAACGTCGCAACCCGGATCGCCACCTCAGAGTCTAGGATCTCGCCCTATTCGGTCTATGCAGTCTTCGACATCACTAGCTTCACTCCAGAGGCAGCAGTCATCGGCTTCCATCGGCAACAGTGGTAACCTCACACGACAGATGATTTTGAACCAACAGCAAGCTCAGCGCCGAACAACTTTCGGCGATGACGTGCCGGAGCCCAAGAAGTTCTCGCCACATGTTGAGAAGCGTCTCGAGGAGTACTACCAATACGAGCCACTCCCCAATGATGGTCAGAAGGCTTTCTTTGCCTCCAATCTGGGCGTAGAGCCTTGGCACGTTGAGGTGTGGTTTCACCACCGCCGAGAGAAGGATGCGTTTGCGCAACGCTTTGCTTCCCTGCAGATGGAGGATACGAAACGCAAGCCATTGGACGGGCTGAGAATGATATTACCTGGTAATCTCAACGAGTTGCTGGACATCTCAATGCCGGGTCAGACTCTCCTGATTGATTTACGGTCCCTCGCCGAATATCACAGGTCACATATCAAGGGTGCTATACACTTGCGTGCACCTCAGTCATTCTTGCGGCCAGCATCGCTTGACATGGTCGAGAGAGCATTTGCCGATGCACAAAGCCGAAGAACCTTTTCGCACTGGCAGCGTGCAAGGTGCTTCGTGTTTTACGCACGGGGGATAGAATCTCCCTCGGAATGTCCCCCGGCAGAAGCAATACTGGAAAAGCTTTATGCAGCCGGCTGGCAAGGGCAATGTTTCATCCTAAAAGGTCACTATCGCGAGTTCAGTGATTCGTTTGGCAGTCACATCAAGAGGGCGGATGAGGATGAGGGGTCGGACTCGCAGCAGAAGGCAGCGCCATCCTTTACTCCTGAGGAGATTGCCGCCAATCAACAGAAATACGCCGAGTTCCTCTCTCGACTTGGCAGAGAGGAACAGATCCAGTACCTCGCCACCACGCCTGGTCCCACCGGAGAGCGTACAACAGCAATCCAAGAGCACGAGAAGGAACTGGAAACGGAGTTCCAGACAAGGTTCCCTGCCCTGTACAGGAAAGCTCAGGACGTACACGGCGGAGCGGCCGGGGGCTCTGATGCAGACAGCTTCGTCACAAAGGCGCAGATGGTGGAGTACCTGGATCGCGGGCTGACCAAGATGAGGGATGCCCAGGCGCCGGAAACACCACCGATCATGTACGAGCCTGGTCACTCGAAGCTAGCCGCCGATGGCTACTTTGACAAGGCATACACGGACCGAGAGTCGGATGAATTCGTTGACGTAGGAAGAGGCGACGGTCAGATGTCGGGCGACACCAGCCCGCAGCTTGCAGGGAAGGGCAAGGAGATTCGTGTCGCGCCCTCGCCAGACGAGATGCCGCGCCGAGGACGCGGTGGACTCTTGAACAAGGTGTTTAGGCGGTAAGCCGGGAAAGGACGGGGGGAAACATGCATTGCAACGGCGAACGGTGATACGGATACGGTCTTGGGAAGGGAAAGGCATGGATAGTCAGTTTGGTTTTGACTGACTCTGGGCGTTTGGATGATTGATTGAAAAGGGGATATCCAGGCGTAAATGCATTGATTGCGGGAGACACTCTGCCACATCCATATGAGGGCATGGGCGAGGAGGTTTTGGGTACAGGTCACGATCAGCAAGGCATCTAAAATTCTCATCTACACCAAAGCATGTAAGGTGTATGTATATACCATTCTTGTCTTTTTCAGGTTACGCCTCGTTTCTGCGTAGGCAGTCCGCAGAATACAAGGGATCTCTTCTTCTCCTTGTACACCGGAGCAGGACGTCCTTCTTGACATTCCTTGGCTCGCCCTCTGGCTTCTCATGCTTCTGCGGCCCAGTACACTCCCATCACAAGGTGCAACACGAAACAGGGTCTGGGTTAGATAGCGCACCTGACGACGTCGTGCAAGGCTACAGCGCCTTTCGTTCCCAGGCAACGTAACCAAAGCACGACCGTGCCACCACTGATCCTCTCAGCCCGGCCTTTTCAGGACTCATGGATGAATGACTCTTTTTTTTGCCTTGCTTTTCTTTTCTTTTTCTTCCTTGTTCAAAGTGTTGCCTCTGAAGCGTCTCAGGTGGAACAAGCCCCCTCCTTCTCAATCCCTCTCACAAAAGTAAAGAAAAATGAAGAGGCGACAGAAAAAAAAAAGAGATTGGAGTTGCATGTACGCTTTGGTAATGAGTTGCGCGCATGACAAGGGGAAATAACAATAATCATAAGAGAGAAAAAGA
>JALNIO010001300.1:0-10518 GCA_023509875.1 Rugonectria rugulosa
ATCGATTCCAGTCTCGAATACCCTGTTCTATTCGCTGTTACCCTACATCTTGCGGATGAAAATCGCCGAACGACTAACACAACCCAGGTACCCGAAGGGAACTAACGAGTTCGGCCAGTTCCTCCAGCATTCCACGACAATGGGATTTAATGTGTCAGATCTAAAACACGCCCGTTGCATGGCTTGTTTGCCTCCTCCCCTTGAACCGAGACGCTCCTGAAACCTGACCCAAAATGGACAGCCCAGGGAAAAAGTTGAGACGAAGCAGAAATGCAGACGAACATCTCTCGTGACAACGTTGGCCGGATCCGAGCCCGGGGGCGTTGCGTCAGTGGAACCGAGGGCATGGTTTCTTGCAGGATGACGGATGCTGAGGGATCCCTCGCGGGTCCAGAGGCAGGGCCATGGCCCGTGAGGCCCTTGCCTTTTTGCCCTTTCTTTGTTGACGGCTTGCCGGCGAGGCCGTTCTTGGCTGATGACGAGCCTTCTCGTGCGTCCCCTGATGTCCAGCAAGCTCTGATGGATCAGGGCAAGATCGTTAGACTTCTATTGTGTCGATTGGTGCAAGGCTGCGCCAAAGGACAATCTCAATGTCGTCTGGAATGCAGTGACATAAGAACAAAGAAACACAACCAACTCAAAATCGAGGCAAGACTTCGAGGTGCCCCGGGCTGAATGTACCCTCGACATGGTTCCAATTGGGTGCCCGTTCACGCTGGCCCACCTCCAAGCCGTCCCCCTCAATTCTCGGGCCAGTCTCAACACCATCAGCAACATCTTTCCTCGTAAACCCCCTTTTCCATTGATTTCTATTCTGCCAAAGCATGATCGCCTTGATTGATGCTATTTCCCCTTTTTAATACTTACAATTATTGCCGTCTTTATTCAGAATTGTAATGCTCTTTTAATACATATAGGCCATTTCTTTGCTTTTCTGCCGTCTTCCTTTTTCGTCCTCCCTCCCCGCAGTCGAATCCTCCAGGCTGTGCTTCGCAGGCTGTGCTACACGACAAGAAACGCTCTCAGTCTCCTTCTCTTGGATCCCCTCTCAAGCCTTTTCTTACAAACGTTTTTAATCCCTCGAGTTTCTCAGCTTCATTACGCGGCTCCTGTCTCTGTCATTTCCCCAGACTGTCTTTGATTGTCAAAACCTTTCCCTCTTCCAGTGTTGGGCGTGCTTGCTTGTCTTATTACTCGTCATTCCCTTCTTTGTTTAGACACGGCTGGTTTTATTCTACTTACCTACTTCTTTACTTTTTTTTTATTCCTCAAAACACCAGCTAGAGCTGCCTTGTGCCGTCATCCAAAGGGTTCACATCCTCGCCATCACACTCGCTCTCCCACCAGTGCCGCCAAAATCAACACTTCGCTCGTATCTGGCAACTACGCGTTCCGTTAAACGCATACGACATACGAAGCAAAAAGCCGCCTCGCAGCTCCCGGCCCACCACCATTGCTGCGCTATCACGTATCGCCTTTCGCACTAAGTCTGGAGCTTCACGCCGCACGCTTCGCGCCTCGCAGGGCCCAGGTCGTACTTGTGACGGCCCAGGAGGTACCTCTGCTGTACCGCCAACCCCGACTTAGACAACCTGCCTAAGCCTAAACTTCAGGACCGCTCCCTCCCTCGCCTCCTCCCGTCCCTCCGCGATCAACCTCCCCTTTCTCCTCCCACCTCTTACCTCTTCTTGATCAATTCACACTCGTTATCTGTCGTCATCGCACTTCTTGTCAGCCAAACATCATTGCCATCGCATCCAATTACTTGTGTCCAAGGGCTATTTGGCTGCATTGCATCCTCGTACATAACCACGCCTGCGGATAAAGACCCTCTTCCCCACTCCAACCACCCGGGACGAGCACTCCACCCGCATTAACACCCGGACCACGAGAACTCTCACGAACATTCCCTTCGTCTATCGTCTGCTTTTTCCCTCTTCTCCCCCCTCTTCTCTCTTGTCCTTGCTGCTATCATCTCTGACGGGAGGGCAACTGGCCACTCCGATTCTCCCACGATGTTCGCCCCTCCTCAAACTCCAGAGGCCATGTCGGATGCTCAGCGAAAGCGGGCTCGTGAGGAAGAGGAGGATCTCGCCGGTAACAGTGGTTGCATGAGTTTTGGTGAGCACCGAAACGTGAGTTTTCTTCCCTGACCAGCCACCGAACCTTGACACTGATGCATTATCGTGTAGAAACGGGTTCAATGTTTGCCACTCCGAACCTCGCCCCGAGCGTCCCAACAGTGGCTATCTTCCTCGTCCATGACCCCTCAGGATTGCGATACCAATGATCAGACAACCGAACCCGGGCTCTGGCCTTGGCCGTCATCGATGAACCTCAATGCCCAAACACAGCGTGACTCTGAGATGGAAATGATGGATTCGACTTCCCCTCAATTTCAACAGGCTCAAGTTCAGCACTTGGACATTTCCGACCCCAACTACGACAACGCAAATGGCCGACTGCCCACGCCGATTCAACCGAGCTTTGCTGCTCAGGTCAGAGGCCAGCAGTGCGAATGGGCTGGTCCAGGTCCAGCTGTGAAGACGCTCAATGGTGTCGTCAACATGGGTCATCAGCAGACTGGTTTTTCAGACGATCAATGCGTTCCTCGCACAATGGCCTCCTCCAACGCTTGGCAGGCTGTCCAAAACAACCGACGCCTACCATCCCCTATATCCGAGGGTGATGATTCCATGACCAGCCCAACCTTTGCCGAGCCCGGTATGAATGTCGACTCCCACATCCACGTCCATGACCACCAGCATGAGTACGTTGCACCTCAGCCTTCGCCCCCGCATGCAATGGAGCACCCCAACGCCATGGATATGGAACTGCAGTCGAATATGCAGACAGCCGAGGGAGAAGAAGAGGCAACATCACCTTCGCCTAATCGGAGAAGCCACAACCGCAATCGCCACACGATCAACAACTGGACCTGGCAGCCTGGAATGAAGAAAAGCTTTAGCATTGGTTACCGATCCGATTGTGAAAAATGTCGTCTCAAGGTACCAGGCCATTTCAATCATATCATCATCTCCTAGGGGAATGAAACAACGATTGCCGATCCTGAAGTCAATCCGACTTTATAGGATACTTCTGTGAGGCCTCTCGACTTGGCAAAGAAAAGACGTACGATGAAGAAATCTTGCCTCGACGTTTCCCATACTTCTGCTTCCGAGACTGGAACTGTTGTATCTGGATCTTGGGATGAGAGATGGTCAGCTCCCAGGGCACACTCTCTCAAATGGAAACGCTACTTCGACCGACATTGTCAGTCATTGCGTGGATGCGATAAATTAATAACTTCATCATGAAGAAGCCGGACAAGACAAGTTTACAGGGAGAATTTTCGGATGTGGGGGACCTCGTGGGAGTTGCAGATGGACTTTCTTGGATTGGGTTATAATCACGGGTTGATGGGATTGTGCAACTGATTTGGGAATGGGATCACGGACTATGCCTTCACTCTTTTCCTTTGTTCATATATGGAACGGCGTTTTTAGTATTCGGAGCAAGCGGGTGTTTCTATTATCGCAGGCAGCGTTTTGCTCCTCTCAGGTATCAGCCTACATGATTGGATTATGGCAGGGGAAGGACAAATGGGACACAAGGAAGACGACAGGGAAGGGTCGTCTACTCAGGATTAGACGGCGAAACATAAGACTGAGCATCATCAGCGGGATTATTAAAGTATATTAGTTTATTCGACTACTGCGGTTGAGTCTTGTGAACTTGATCACTTGAAAAATATGCTATTGAAGAACCTTTTCAGCAATGGATATAGTACTCCTGAATCTTTCAAATCGCTCAATATGTTTTAGCAAATAGGTAAAGTAGGGCTTGGTTTTTCCCTTGGTGTTACATACAAGATGGTACCCCGACGCCGTCTAATGCACTGCCAATCTACCTACACAGTATGATACACTCTTTTCGTCCGGAACACGTACATCTTGCCTTCCAGCCGTCGTTCTATTTTCTTTTCTTTTTCTTTTCGTCTCCGTTGTTAGATTCCGTCGCAAGAGGGTCTACCAGAACCTCCACCACGGCTTCTTGCCGGCTGATGGACCGCCTGCCGTCACCAGGCCCAGCTGGTCCAGCTCGCCTCCTCTCCGCTGGTTCTCCTTCTCCTTTTCCCAGGCCTCGCGGGTCTTGCTCTCGATTGAGCGGACCAGATCGCTCTCGCGGACACCGGTGGCGTCGTCTTCCTCACTTAGGCTCTCATAACCTAACCGCTCCTGCGATGATCCTACATCTTCGCCCTGTTCCTCACGGCTCAACTTTGAGGAGAAAAATCCCAGAATACCCTTGCCCGTCTTCTTCTCATTTGCGGAGGCCTCTGTCTCGGTAGCGGCGGTGTTGCCCTCGAAGGCCGGTTTGACGTGCTCCTCGAAGTGAGTTCGGGTCGCGGGTGCGGAGAGGAGAGGTGGCAGCTTCGTTCCCTTGGCCTCGGCCTCGCGGTTGGCCTCTTCGACGAGCTCGATCTGCTCCTCGGTTGCGTCGCCCTTGAGGTAGGCTAAGCGGGCGCTGGAAAGCTCGTCGGCCTCGAGCTTCTTCTGGGCTTCGACCCATTCAGCGCGGCGGGCGCGGTTGTATCGGAGCATGTCCCATACAGAGTAGATGCTGACAACGCCAGCAACAGCTACACAAGCAAAACATTAGAAACGCAAATTTCCTTCCATGACCAGTTTCGGTGGGCACCGGAAACTCGCAGCTTCAGTCGTCAAGGACCAAGAATGTACCTGTAAATATCACAATGCCTCCCACAGTCCATCGGTGGGCGACATCCAGGAACCTTCGGGATGCGTCGACGACCTTGTCTACATTGTTGATCTGGGCCTTTTGGGCAGCGATATGCGCTTGTCGTAGTCGTCGGACACGCTGCTCGGGTGTCTCTCCGGGAATTCGGGGTGAAGCTTTGGGCGCTTTGGACGCCACAGAGCCTGTGGCCGTCTTGGATGTTGCGTGGGGGATGGTTGATGTGAAGCGGGTTGCGTCCTTGACACTGCGGGGCCCGATTTTGGACGCCATGGCGAGGGCAATTGAGCCACGGAGTAGCGTCGTTCTTGCAATTGGTCGAGTACAGATGGCTTTGGAGGTCTGAGGAGGGACGCTGAATTGAGCGGGAGAAGAGCGCTCGCGGGCTGGGTGGGCGGATCGCAGGGTTCGAGAAATTCGGGATGCGAGGGAAGTGGTGTCATGAGATTTTTCTTGGAACGAACAGGAACAGGCGCTGCTTGGAGGGCCGAATTGTGGGAATGTGATTGGTGCGGATTAGCTTCGGATGAGAGGAGCTTATGTCTAGGAGGGAGAGGGCTTCATTGAGGCAGGAGATGTTGAGAATGTGAGCTTGATGAAGCAATTTGTGACAAAAGAATCCGATCAAGTCTAAAGGACATGACTTGAGGTCTACTTGAATCATTGTCAAGGTTCATTTTAATGTTTCGTATATATGGCATTGAAAGAGTTGTCTTGAGCGACGTTGCATACGAGGTGGGATGGGAAACCAAGCAGCTACGTATGTCGAACTCGACGAGAAAGTGTGAATACAGACCAACATGATTCCCATTTGTTATAGTAGTATGAAACTAAGGTTATTACTCATGAACATGATGCTTCTTTGACGGTCGATGCCAATCGACTCTGCGAGACTCCTCATCAATCCCAGTGCTTGTACATGTCATTACCGGGGTAAACATCAACAACATCACATGATGGGATCCTCAAAGTTCAGAGCGTGCAGATATATTGCGATTGAGGTTCAACTTCCTACGTAATGTGTCACCGCCTATTCAGCACTCTGCGACCCAGACCGACCATCTTCTTCATGCCGTTGCATAGAGCAACAGTCACAATGAAAACGAAAAGGTTTAAATCAAAAATTCCGGGACCCATGACCCCGAAGGGCAATGAAGCATGGAGCGACGCCGCGACGTGCAATGCAGGCCTTCCACGCTGAACTCCCCCATCGTTGAGCGAGGGTCAAGTAGTTCCTCCCAAGGTAAGTATGAAGAAGAAAGGAAGAAAAGAAAGCTGAAAAGTTGGGAGGAAAGGCGGTAATTTATAGATGCCAAAGGAGACGAGAGACGGTTTACGCGAGTTCAGGCGACAAGGCCGAAACCGTGAAACGAGATTGGATGGATATTAAAGACCCACATTTCGGAGCATCTGCGCCTGCTCTTCGTCGTTTATTCTGCGTGTCAATGACTTGTGTTCATAGATTCATGGCCGAATCATCTTGTGAAGTATTATGACATAGCTTTTCGCATGAAAGATCTGATCTCTTTTGTGCATGGTGAATGCACTCTCAATCTCATCTTTGTGCTATCCAAGATGAACTGAAACTGGCAGACATGACTCCTACCTCATAGTGATGCAATTGTAAACCATTAGAAACCAGCCATGGCCTTTCTACGTAAAAGTCCCAAAACTCAGATCTCATGTGGTTTGGGTATGGGTGCCTGCAGACTCAATGTTGTGAACAGGCGCGACTTCGTGCGGAAGAACGACTCCATACAAAACCTGGGACACTCTTGGACCTGCGGGCATCTTCTCCATCAATCCGTGCAACTGCCAGTGGGGCAAGCTCGATCCCAGCCACGCTTATGTAAGTGCCCCACGTCCTGAAGCAACCTCGATGTCCAAATTATGCGTGCGAAGCGAAATCACGTGCTGCGCACCAAATCCCTCCACCATTCGCAAAAACCCCACCGGGTACGTACCAAGTGTAGGGCTCGAAAACCCTTCCAGGAATTTGACATTGGAAGCCTCAACCCTACGAAATTTCTACGTCTCACGACCGACCCGACCCGACCATCGACAACCGGAGCACGTTTGATCGCAGGCAGTCACAATGGTATGGCGAACATCTCCAATGCGATGAGTGCATCGCAATTATCCAAATGACAAGTATTGACACTTTCCCTTCAGGCGATCAAGCACAACCAGAAGCTTATCAACAACCGTGAGCAATCTTCCATCGAACCGACGACATCTTCATAAACAGCGACTGACCCCTCCCACAGATTTCCGCAAGGATTGGCAGCGCCGGGTTCGCACCCACTTCGACCAGGTACGATAATTCGAACGAAGGCGGCACCGTCTGTGCCTGATGCAGTTTTTGGACTCAGGATATTGACATCTGGTATAGCCCGGCAAGAAGCTCACGAGACGCACTGCTCGTCAGGCCAAGGCTGCTGCCGTCGCTCCTCGACCTGTCGACAAGCTCCGCCCCGTTGTGCGATGCCCTACCATCCGCTACAACCGCCGCGTCCGCGCTGGCCGTGGCTTCACTCTGGCTGAGCTCAAGGTACGATATCGATCCAACTGCCCGGTAGTCGAAAATAATTGGGCACAAGCGACTACGATGTAATTTTGCATGTCTAACAAATGCACAGGAGGCTGGTATCCCCAAGGCCTTTGCCCGCACCATCGGCATCTCAGTCGACTCCCGCCGCCAGAACCTCTCCGAGGAGTCCCTCGCCGCCAACGTTGCCCGACTCAAGGCTTACCAGGAGCGCCTGATCCTGCTTCCCCGCCGATCCAACGCCCCCAAGAAGGGTGACACCAAGACCGACCTCTCCACCGTCGAGAAGGTTTCCAGCATCTCCTCCGTCATTCCCATTGAGCCCACCGACATCGCCTTCAAGGAGATCAGCAAGAGCGACGCCCCCGCTCCCCTCGAGGCCGGTGCCTACCGAACTCTCCGTGTCGCTCGCGCCAACGCCCGATACCAGGGTGCCCGAGAGAAGCGTGCGCGGGATGCGGCTGAGGCTGAGGCTTCCAAGAAATAAACTAGCAAAAAGGGAACTGGTGTTTGAGGGTTTTGCTCTTTGCGTCTCAAGGGAGGGGCAACGTCGGTTCGCGGCTTTGATGAAATGCTTGGCAGGGTTTGGAGGGACAGATACTCTAGGTCCAGCTAAAAGAATTTATTGCATGATCACCGGCTTTGTTCTGTAATTGAAAGACAATTGAACTCAACGTGCGCAACTTTCTGTGAAAATGCCTTTCGGTGATTAGTATTATGTAAAGTGATCTATTGATCTATTGACAAAGGTTTCGAATCCTCTCCGTTGCCTGCGAATTTCTTTTTCATATCCTATCAATCCTATCATTCTATTGACCCTGGGATCTGTCCTCGCTGATCAAATTGGATCCCTGTTTCAAGAGGTTCTGCAACAACCCGAGCTGAGGAACCGTCAGTATTCCGCTTGACCTTTTCAAAATCTCTGTGCACAGGACCATGCAGTTCTCGCGGTCCACCCTGCTCATATTGGCCTGTTGTCTGGGATCGACCTGCTGAGGTTCCAGGCCAAGACCGTCTGGAATAGCCGTGC
The DNA here is from genome assembly GCA_023509875.1 of Rugonectria rugulosa. Taxonomy (NCBI): domain Eukaryota; kingdom Fungi; phylum Ascomycota; class Sordariomycetes; order Hypocreales; family Nectriaceae; genus Rugonectria; species Rugonectria rugulosa. The sequence goes on from JALNIO010001300.1 coordinate 8,337, forward strand.
TGTCTGAAGCAGCAGCCTCGATTTGCTTGGTTTGCTCCTCGCTCTCCGGGACCACGGCCTTGCCTGTGATGGCGCGGGACAGGGCGTTGGTAACCTCTGGTATCGCCAGGGTTTTCGCAATCACAGCGGCGCCGTCCTGGGAACGAACCATGAGGGCAAAGACGAACCAGGCCTCGGAGCGGAGGATGGGCCATTTCTGCTGCGTGACGAGGAAGGCGAGGGCCTGTGATAGATCGTGTTTCTTGTAAAAAGTGTCCCGAACGTGACTTTCCTTGTCATCGCTCGAGCCATCCTCCAAACTGGGAGGGAGTGGCTCCTTGGGCTCAAAGACGTAAGCATCCTGAGAAGGATCCCATTCTGGAAGAATAGGAAAGACAGGAGTTGTGTGCAGTACGCGACATAATGCCAGGACGGATCGAGCTGCTTCAAGTTTTGTAGGCTCAGCATCCGATCGGGTAAATAGCGATAGGATATCATGGAGACCAGTCTGCTCTGAACTTGAGGATCGAGGCGTGCAGATCTTGTGAGCGTTGGAAGGACAGTTGACCAGGAGAAGACGAACAAAAGATACTGCTGCGAACTGGACCTGTGGCTGGGTGTCAATGGTCAAGATCCTGGGTACTCTGGTCGGTTCCAGCAAGTCACCAAGAACCGGCTTGTTCTGAGCTGGGATTGCCAGGTTCTTGAGAAAGGACAACGTAGAGTGGAGTTGCTGAGAGTCCGTAACAGAGGGGTTTGAGAGAACATTGATCAGTGGTTCGTGAGCCTTGTGTGTCTGAACAAGAGCCAACGAAACCTCGTCAGATCGAGAAAGGTTCCCAAGAGCAAGGCAGGCAGCGGATTGGAGTTGAAGGTTCGCTCCTTGGAGCCATGCAAAGAGAGACTGTGATACTGGGCTATCAAGCGGATAATGCGTCGGGAATGCATCGTTTCCGGTGATGTCGGCGAGGGTCGTGAGCAGGGACGTGCACAGCTGCTTCAACCCCGTCGCCGTGTCAGGATCGTCAATCTGCTGAGGGTCGAACTGGGTGTGGGCGATGTAGAACGCGGTCATGAAGAGGTCCAGTTGATGAGTGACGATTAGACTGGTCTGGAAGTCTTCACTTGCGAGGTAACTTGCTGCAGTTGCTACAAGCGAGATGAAGTCTTCTATGTCGTCCTTGGCTGGAGGATTGATGGCGAGGGACAAGAGGACTTGGACAGTGAGGGGGCTGGCAACGGCAGCCTCGCCATCTTGGTTCGCGAGAAGAGCTAGGATTTTGCAGAAGTAGGTGATTAAATGAGTCAAGTTTTGGGCATTTGGTGAGGAGAGGAGGGCGATTAAGTGAGTGTTGAGGCCAGATTGTGATGCCAATTTCTGTGCAGGTTCTGCTGAGAGTTAGCATCGAATTCTCTGACATGATGATTGAAACCGACCATAATCAACAAGTATGTTGTATAAAACAGGAATTACATATGATATCAAGCCTTCGTTTTGCAGATGGCGCACAATAGAAGGGAGATGGTTGCCTTCTACTACACGGGCACGGTTCTCATCGGTGTCTGCACACGAGTTGCCGATGATTCGGAGAGCGTGGACTGAGACACCCAGACTAACGCCATCAGAGGCAAGGATCTGGAGAAAGAAATCAAGAATGCCCGATTCAGCATACGGAAGTCTCCATGCCACTATATTTGGAATTAGTAAGAATGTCTCATCTGGCCGAAGCACGGCCCGGCTCATTGGCAGGCAAATAGCTAACAATGGTCTCATTATGTAGGTACTCACCATCTCGACTGCCGTCACCTAGTATCTTTGCTATGAGTTCTAGCTGCGGTGATGCTTGCTGCAAAGCTTGCTGGCAGGCTATTAAGACATCGGCCAGCAATTGGGTTCTTCGTTGGCGAGCACCCTGAGGTTGTGCCGTCTCATCGTAGGCATCAGGAGGCAATCCGCTTCCTTCTTGCTGGATCAGAGCAGCGATGTGTTTTGGAGTTGAGGCCATGACTTTAGAGATCCGAATCACCAGGTTATCGTCAGAGGTTGAGATTCAGAAAAGAGGACTTTGTAGGTTTGTGTCTGACGGGTATTAGTCAGGAGGCGTCGTAGTCCTATGTAGTCTTGGCTGCCTAGGACCAAGTAGAGGCGGAGCCAGGATTAAGGCTTAGGGTAGATGTAATAGTTTTCTTTGGATATCTTCAA
>JALNIO010001300.1:10616-26044 GCA_023509875.1 Rugonectria rugulosa
GAAGAAACAAAAGAAAAGACTGAACGAATCCCCGCCTGAATATTTGGCCGATACAAAGTCCAATCACCGCCCAAAAAACCCGATCCAACCTTAGCTGCAGTTGGATCCAACACAGTGGATACCATTCCTTCGGTGAGGCTTCGGTGAAGACGTCAGATGCGAAAGGGTGTGATCAAGGTGAACGGCTGATCACCGGCTGAACATGAATCGGTTGGTCGGAAGCGCAAAATTCCGACCTCGGATTCGCCCGCCAGTTCTGCAAGGGAAAAATCGACTGGGGCGAAGAGCCATTGGGCAAGACTTCTCTTCCGCCGTTGCGAACGAGGGACGCATCCACGTCGCCGTCCAGATTTTTCTCTACCTTGTCCTTTTGGACTCAATACCGCGAGAACCTCCTACACCTTCTTCTTTTCCTTTTGTCACAATGGTATGCGCGCATCCCGCTTCTCATTGCAATTCCCCAATTCTCAACACTTCAATATCCCGCCAACCCCGACTCTCTCCGAATCCCGTCGAACCTCCCCTCTGAGTGAACACAGCTAACTTTCTCGCCCCCAGGCGCACAAATTCGTCATCACAGCCTTCCTGACGGGCTCCCGAATCCTCGGACGCTCGTTTACGGCCGCCTACAAGCAGGCCCAAGCCGCTTCGCAGTACCAGCGTGCGCAGGCCAAGCTCGGCAACCACTCCGGCGCTTCCTTCGCCTCAGGCATGACCCTCGACGAGGCCTGCAAGATCCTCAACGTCAAGCCCCCCGCCGGCGGCCAGGCCAACATCGAAGAGGTCCTCGGGCGCTACAAGCGTCTGTTTGACGCAAACGATCCTCAAAAGGGCGGCAGCTTCTACCTGCAGAGCAAGATTGTGAGAGCAAAGGAGCGGTTCGAGCGTGAGCTGGGACCGCTCCGGGAGAAGGCTCAGCAGGAGGCCGAGACCAAAGAAGGCTGGAAGCCCAAGGTTTACAAGGACCGGTAGTCGATAAACTTGAGACGGCGGGCCCTGTGAACGAAGCACCCAACAGAGAAGATGGGTTGTAGGATTATTAAAAAAGGCGCTCAGCTTCGAGATGGCTAGAACCTGGCCCTTGCGGATGCGTTGGGCTGGGTTGGCAGGCGTTTGGAGCTTCTGTGTGGGAGAGGGCATTTTCTCCGTGTAAACATGTACATCTTCACTCGACTGCAGCATGGCACGGCGTTTATTTTTGGGATATTTGGGAGTGGGCATGATGAGTCGCTGGAGGTTGGTTCTAGACGAAAATAAAAAGACGACCCAAGATTATTTTTCTAATGCAAATGTACCATATATCAAAGAGGACCAGACGCCATGATGAGACAAGGTGATTGTTGCAATCAGCTTTTAAACATGGATCAATGTACGAGAATACGATATGTATGTGGAACGAATACATTCAAGGCAGATGGCCTTGCGAAATTGTCAGGGAGCGCCACCTAACAAAGTTAAACTCAAGGAGCCTTCATATAGTGCAGGGTAGTTTGCAAGTAAATTTGAAAGGCTGTCTTGCGGGTCTCATGAAGCCGGCTATCCCCTACGAGCAGCTAAGACTACACTTCCGTACCTGCCTTATATAATAGCATAATACTTGCAGTACGAGGTATTATGTGCAAATCTAAGGCAATTGTGATATCCTTTTAGGTAGGTACTTATTAAGTTATGAAGGACTTCTATTTTTGGCTGATTTAATAGATACAGGAGGCATCCCTTATTATTTGATTCTCTTATTCGTTAATATCTCTGTTCGGTATGGAAGTGTAGTCACAGCTGCTTGTAAGGGATGGAAAGAAGCCCTTGCAAGGCGTTAACCTAAGTTGTAAGTTTGAGCCCAAATGCGTTATAAAATGTAATCTCAAATAATAGCTGTGTGCTAGCGAGCTATAGATTTCTGTATCTGGAGGGCTTGACGACGTCCTTCCGCAATGAATCTTGACTGTACTCACTTCCAGACGAATACGCAGCCAAGATCTTCCCGACCGTATCCGTGCTGGGTTCACTGCTTTCGTAACTCTTCCTTGAAGCTGCTGAATCAATAACCAGGTCTCTCCGCTCCTCATGCCTCAAATCAAACGCACGGCCCGTGGCTGTCTCGTCAGACAACCCCCCTTTTGCTGTCGTCGCTTGGTCCCCGGCCATGAACGGCGGGAGCTTGGTCGACTCGGGGCTCTGGCGCTCGTCTTTCAAGGGCCGTGAGGTGGACTGCGACATTTGGGGCTGGGGGTACGGGAACCCTATGAGGCGCGTGTCAAGAACATGTCTGGCCTTGGCCTTTCTGCGGTGGACGAACCGGTAGAGGAGGATCACGGTGGTGAGGATGAAGAGGACGACGGCGGACACGATGATTGCGATGAGAGTGCCCCGGGGGAGAGAGTTGGACGTAGCTGGGGCTTCGGTGGTCTTTGGCTCCTCTGGAAACGGGAACCCGGTTACGTGCGAGTGCGTCGGTATAGATATTGACGTGATTTCCATTTCGTTGGTTTGGCTTGCAGTTTCACTCACCTCCGTCTCCGTCAGACTTTCTGTTTTGCTTGGCGGGATGGTCCTGGTTTTAAAATCCGGGGGCTGAATTGGAACGATCAAGACTGTGCTCGCAAGAGTTAAAACAAAGTTTTTGGTTGAAGAGTCTCCGGTTGTTGAGTCCTCAGTAGATGGACTAACGGTTGATGACTCTGTAGAAGAGCTTATGGTAGATGACTGCTCTGTTGATGAATCCTCGCTTTCAGAACGTTTCGCATACGCCTGTCCTACGATGTTGACCAATGCGTTTTTAGCATCCTTCTGAGCGGCCAAGCCGTTTTCAACAGAAGTTGGAGTCGTGCCGCAGCTTCTTGGTGGTTAGATAAACACCAAGTTTATATGCTGAAATACATGAACTCACATCATCTTCGTCACTTGGGAGCTGCAAACCGTGGTTGTGCTGGCGGCCCAAGATTCAGGCAAATTTCTGGCTAGAGCTTGGCCGAATATAGTGACATAGGCTATAAAGTAATAGGATAGCATGGCGACGTTCGTTATATGTAAGAGGTTTGAGCAAAAGTCTTGTACTGAACGAGCAGTAAAGTACGGTTCTTGAGGTTGTCAATCGAGTGTCACGACTGGGAGCAGAGTGGAAGATATACGATATAGATGTGAGATAGCGGTTTTGGCAACAGGGCTTCTTAAGATTTTGTAGATCAGTATTGTCTGTTATTCAATGTGCGGTATCCCGAGTCCTCTTCATAATGGTAACCTTCAGGTCGCCTCGTGACTGGTATTTCCGTATCGCAATTATTTGTCATCGTCGTAAAACGAGATGCTTGCACCTGTGCCATGGTGTTCATGATCTCTTCTCGCGTCTCACAGTCCTCATCATACCTCAGCACGACCTGGACAAGCCAGAGAATACAAACGTCAATCACAGAATCTCAGATCTTCCTCCTCACAAGACCCTTCCAGAAGTCAAAGCTGTTCTCATCGCTCTGCAACGTCCATATCTTGCCTGTGCCTCTCCCGCTGGAGTCAGTCTCTTCGGCGCGCAGCATACCCCAGTCGCGGGTGATTCCCAGGACTCGTGCCTTGACGCCACCCTCAGCCTCAAGCGTCACGGCCTGACCCGTATGCAGCCAGTGACGATAGTAGCGTGCTTCGAGGTCACGAGAGAAACCTTCGCGGATGAATTGCTCGTGAATGGCTTCAATACGGGTGAGAATGCGGGCGAGTAAGGTCTCCAGATGAAGTTCGGGAACACCGGGAGGGAGGAGGTCGGAGATGGAGATGGTGGGACGAGGATTAATGGTATTGAGACCGATACCAAGGACGATTTGGTACGAGCCATTGGAGTAATTGCACTGAGACAAAATACCGCCAATCTTGGCATAGTGAGGCTTGCTTCCTGACTTGGATGGGTCCAAAGCATCTGGAAAGATCAGCCGCTGATTTTTGGTAATCGGTTCTGATACTTACAAATGTCGTTCGGCCACTTCAACTTAACCTGCATGTTTTCATATCCCCGGTCGTAAGACTGTATCGCCTCGACAATGGCAATGGCGGCAATGTACTGAATAAAGACTACAGGCCGAGTGACGGCGAGATGGGCAGGGTGGTTGATGACTGAAGAGAAAATGAGACATCCGGCTGGCGATACCCAAACGTTGGATCCGCGGCCTCTACCAGCGACTTGAGTGGTGGCGCAGACTGTGAATCCAGTAGGTAGCTTGGAGAGGATCTTGGGGTTCCTATGAATGGTCAGGCTCCAGTGCCAAATGAGCTTTGAGGCGGACGACAAACTTCTCTAGAATCGTGTTCGTGCTGGTAACTACTTCACCATACATGAGGATGTTTCCCCAGCTCTCGGCATGAGGCTCAATCTGCTGATACCGTCGCAAGCTAGAAAAGAAGAGTCCGTGATTGAATTGCGGCGTGAGCTTGGGATGAGGCGGGGCCTTTTCGTGAGGCACAATCTTCTTGACAATCTTGCTATAGTCGATGATGCCGTTGCTGGTGTGACTGGGCTCGTCTGAAGGGGGAAGCGACTGTTGTAGTCCTTCGACACTCCAGATGGTATCCTCGTTCTGAATGTGGAACGTATCGCCCTCGGCCTTGATCCACTCCTCACCATTTTCCTTTTCGATAATGTCGGCAAAGGAGACGAGAAGCTCCGATACACCAGTGTCTTCGAGAGAGGAGATGTGAAGACGGGAGAGTGAAGGGACGCCAGACTCATCTTGGCTGACTTCGAGACCGAGCTTTGAGAGGCAGGCCTTGACAAATTCGACCCGTGACGAGTTATTATCGGAGAGTCTCTCGACGAGCTCTGCATAACCGGGGACACTTGGCTGAGGGTGCAGGTTCACTGCAGCGAATCTTGAAGTTGTTAGCAATATCAGTGAGATTGTATCAGCGAAGTACTTACTCTGGATGAGGGCCGGTCAACAGAGCTTTGCCATTGCCGATGCTGCAAAGAACGACAGCAGCATTGCCATCTCCGCCGTCGACATCAGTCTCATCCAGATAACTGGCCAGGACCTCGACCTTGTTGGTCTTGGTGGAAGCAGCATCAACAAAGATGCCCCCTCCATTGTAGTACGACACTGTTTCAACTGGAACTTCTTCGGCAAAAGACTCCTTGTTGATGCCTATCCGGACAGCTCTTGCGCCCTTCTCACTGCGGTACTCGAACCCCTTGAAGGCACCTCCTCGACATGTCCCTGGGAAAAAGGCAAGTTCTCTTCTGCCAATGACCTCCAGGACCTTGTGCCCGACTTCAAACTCGCATCTTCCGCTACCGTAGTAGCCACCAGCACAGAAACCCAGGTATGCGCCGCCTTTGCGGACAAAGTCGCTGATGCGGCGATTCCCCTCGCCATTGAGGGCCTGGCAGTAGCCGAGATCGGCGCCACCGGGAAAGACGAGCAGGGCGCAAGTCGAAGGCCACGGTTCCTTGAGCAAAACAGTCTCGGTGATGGGAATGACGGCGTAATTTGGCGACAGGAGACGTCTCAATGTCCAGATACAGTGACGAACTGACTCAACGGTTGTGCCGACGCCTATTTAATGAGGAGACAGAGAAGAGTGAGTCAGAAGAGACAATGCAAAAAGAAGGAGTGCATCAAAGATGGAGGGAATAATATTAACCTGTGTAGACGAGGACATTGAGCTTGCTGGGAGCCATGGGCGATGGTCTTGACCAGGGATGTGTGAGGGCGAGCGTGATGATGATGTCTCTTGTCACTTGATCGCTTGATCGCTTGGGCCAGTTTTTTCTTTCCTTTTTCACACCACTCACTCACTGACGGACCTCAACTTGACTCCTTCTTCTATACAACAGACACGATACGAGGAAAAATATTCAGCAGTGAAAATGTCCAAGGAAGAAAAGGACGCGGAGAAAGTGGCAGCCGAAGAGGAAGACGATGACGAACCGGACGAGTGGTAGGTCTTTTCCCTTCTCCGACTCTCCGTTGCAAAGCGGTTGAGCCACTGGAAGCCTCCACAGCCACTAAAGCCGAGGCCTCATTTTTGTTGGGCTTACAGGGAGCAGCGGATCCTCAAGACTGGATGCGCAGGTGAGTTGCCCTGAGAAAAGTGTCTGGATTTGCTGATGTTGATGGTTATTGGCTGTGCAGAAGAAAATGACAAAATGTCGGATTGCTACTGGCAAAAGAAGGATTGGAGACTGTGCGTCGAGGAGGTGAGTTGGACAATTCGCTTCTCTCTCGTTGATATCGTATCGACTGACATATTGGCGTGGTTGTAGATGACGGCGTTCAAAGAGTGCTGGAAGGCACACAACAATGACAATCGAACAGAAACCAAGGATGCCGAAAAGGAGAAGAAATGATGTGGCTGTCAAAGGAGCATCACAGCTTGTGCAATATTGTACGATTAGAATGCAGGACTACCTGCCTACCCTCTGTACACGGTAATGGCAACTAAACAGTCTACCCACGCGCGTAACGTGCTGTTCGTGATTACGTATCATATCAAAGATGATGTAATGTGCAGCTTGCAGTACCATGCCCATTTCATTTACATGCTGCAGCTACAGCACCATCTCTTACCCAGGTTTGTTTTCATATTAACATCGTGTTCGATTTTGTTAGGAGTTGGGAGAGTTCTCCTTATCACTTTCTTCTCATGCTGGGCTCATTTGTTTTCTAGTTGGCAAGTCACCTTGCTACTCCTAGGTACTGAACCTGCACCTAGCAAGCGCGGTTTAGAAAAGAAGACTTGGAATCGAATCTTCAGACTCTGATATCGCAGAATACTAGAATAAATAAATAAATAAGAAAATAAAAGATGCCTTTCAATTAGGCGATTTAGGTACCTATATTATAATATAGCATTACTGCTTGGGACTGCTACTGTATGGAGTAGCTGTGAGGGAAGATCACATCTAGAATACGATTTTGCACGTTTAGCTCTGAGCGCCTCGACATCGCCAGAAAGATGAGCAGCTTCATGAGCGTCCAAGCCCTTGTTCTCCCCAGCTTTGATTCAGTCTTGGACTTTCGCCTCTCTGTCAAAGCTGGATAGATCTTGTCCAAGTCCCGTCTTCTTCTCAGGATGGCTTGCTTCAGTAACGTCTGTCGCCTTCCCAGAAAGGTTTCCATCGGTGGCGCTGTGTTGACCATCGCTAACTTGGGGTTCTTTGCCCTTCATAGAACGCTGGCGCTTCTTAGGTGTTGTCTTTTGAACATCGGGTAGCTGTCCTTGGTTGATCTTCTCGGCGGCAGAATTTCGCAGTTGCCCCTGTTGTCACTCTCACCCTTTTTGACCTCTTGGCTGCTGAGTCCAGGCATGCCACCGTCATATTTCGGATTGTAAACATCAAGATGAATCTTGGAATAGCGCGCATTTTGGGGATTGGCGACTTGGAAGTTCTGACCATTGGGAGCTTTTGAATCATCGCACACCGGCGAAGAAACATTGTATGCTCCCAGGAACCGGAGTAAATACTTGCCAGTGATTGCCCAAGAGGCACTCGTCCATGTCTTTGACCCCTTATGGGGAGCCCGACAGACTGAGCCACGGTCTGTCACTCTGACCTTCATTTGCCTTCCGAGAGCTGTCGTCGCCATCCTCAATGTTTGGGAATCCACACATCATCGTCTTTGTTGAAAACCGTGCCGTCTTGCCTCGAACTTTTTTGTGACATATCTTTTTTCTTCTCAGTTGGCATCAACGCAACATCGTCGCCTTAGGCAGTCAAGCTTTAAAAGCCGACAAACGAGACAGGTCGGTGATAGCTGCGAAGATGCCATGTCGCGTGAACTTCCACTTCGCATCGTTCCTGTTTCAGATACTGTCGATGGGCTGTCTATTATCAGCGAAGAGATCCTGATGCCGCTTGATGCAAACTCCAGAGACGTTTCTCTTAGTATTGAATACCTGCGGTCCCATACCCCAGATATTTGAACTCCATACCTAGGCAGCTTCCAAAAGATGAGCATGGTGGTAGTTCACGTCTCGTTTATTTTGGAACCCGCTTGGTCTAGGTACCTTGAGTTTAGCCGCTAAATACCGGTCACACTCCGGATAAACACCAATCTTTTCAGAAATTATCACCGACCTCAATTCCTCAAGCTTTTCAGGTTCTTCACCTCTCGTGAGCTATTCGTCCGAGAGTTCCAGCCCCAGTACCATCTCTCCCGACCAATTGCCCATCATGTCCTTCACCCGTCGGGTTTTTGCCCCGGCCCCCAGGTTCCGCCTGATCAATACCCGATCTGTGGCCCCCTCGCAGCAGTTCTGGAAGTATTCCTCTGAAGCCACCGCATCCAACGCAGCACCCGCAGAAACACCATCACCACCACAACCAGGACCAGAGCCAGCACCGTCTGCTTCCGGATCAACCCCGACCGCCCCAGAGTCATCACAGACGACAACCACCACCACGAACACTGCTGCCAACCCGTTTACTCCCCTGAAAGCCGCCGTTGCGCCCAATGGAACCTCCTCTGCGTCGAAACCCCCTCCTGCAGCAGTTGCAAACTCCAGGTCAAGAGCTGTTCCCCCCCGAGTTAGCGCTCCTAGACCAGCTCCTAGAGCGCCCCAACCGAAGCCGCCTGCGAACTCGAGCGGTGATCAACAAGTCCCTGTTGAAATCACATGGAAGCCAACTTTCCCGCCATTGTCCAACAGACAATTAGCGTCTCCTCCAGAGGGTGCTGAGCCTATTAACTGGAAGGATAGCTATTACGGTCTAGGAACGCAACCTGTCAGCCCAGCCCAATTCGCTATTCTCACGCAACCACTCCAAGTGAACGATATTCAGATCAAGCCCGACGGTATCCTCTACCTCCCCGAGATCAACTATCGAAGGAGACTGAACGAGACGTTCGGACCCATGGGATGGGGAATTGTTCCTCGTGGTGATTCTACGGTTTCCAAGGACATTGTCACTCGAGAGTATGCGCTGATTGTAAACGGACGGTAAGCATCGCCACTTCACACCTTCCTTGACAACTCGATTTCTAATTGTGAAACCCTTCTAGCTTCGTCTCGCAAGCCCTAGGCGTCAATAGCTACTTTAACCCCGAAGGCGTTCCCCAAGCCATCGAAGGCGCCAAATCCAACGCCCTCATGCGCTGCTGCAAAGACCTGGGCATTGCCTCGGAGCTCTGGGATCCCAACTTCATTCGCTGGTTCAACAGCAACTACATAGCGAGCAGATGGATCGAGCACACCATTACCAAGAAGAAGCGAATGCACTACTTCAAGAAGGGAACTGTTCCTGATGTGCCATATCCCTACAAGGTGGTGTCATAAATCGAGTTTGGTATTGGCGATGAGTAAAATCCTCGGGAGGGGAACTGCTCCTGTACGTGTAAAAATGGGTTGGGAAGGAGTCCTGGGGTGTGTACGATAATGGTCAAACAAGGGTTTTCGTGCCGGGTTTATGGCGCGTGGATGGCCGTACACCGAGGGCAATAGAACATGACGTTGTACGTGAATATCGTCACGATTTGTATACATTACATGAGATGAGCAGATGAAGTATCGGATGACCAGGAAACTATACGAATGACTTCCGCTTCAGATCTAGCTTCGAGGGAAGGACATATACATTCCATTCTATAACCCACGTGTTCCGTGACGGTGCGATTTCGCTAGTGTAAAACCTCAACCCGATGGACGGACAAGGAACTATTTACCAAGGTATGCAGTGTCGAGGACGTCAACGAGAGCTGAGAGGCGAAAATCGTACGGCCCAAGTCTACCGATACGGAGACTTATAGTCCTGTGTATCCAAAGCTCGTCCTAGAGTTCCCTATCTCTCCATGCCCGAGCTGGTGCCTGCACCCTGCGTATTCCCTGCTCCCCAACTCCACGGCATCCATCCGCTTGCTGGCGCTGCGCTGCCGCCTCCGGGGCTCGACGCAGGAACGTTTCGTCTTCGAAGGGATAGATCCTCGGCGTCGCTCTCGGCGTCAATCTTCTCAAAGTCGGCCTCGCTGCGGCTTTTAGTCAGGGCGGCGCCAAAGAGGCTGGTTGGTCGCTGGGTAGGCGAGTCGTCCTCGTCCTCGATGCCGTCGTAGCTCATGGATGGAGCACGAGGGTGTGCAGCTCGTGCCTGCGCCTGCTGGGCCTCGGTACGGAGAGACTGGGCCTCATGATCGAGCGCTGAGAGCATAATACTGAGGCGATCGCGCTGGGCCCTGATAAAGGTCATCTTCTCATCGGAGTCCTGTAAGTGGGGAGGAATCAGCGTCGCAGAATTCTTGAAGCCCCGACTAGTGGCTGTCACGGAAGACGTCGCCGTGGTGGAGGTTCCGGCGGCGCTGGGCTGCGCGCCGGCGCTCGTGGCAGCCGCGACGGCGCCCGAGAGCAAACTATAAAAGTCGGTGCCGGAGTTGACGGAGCTGGTCCATCTGGCAGCTGGAACGCTAAACCGGGACAACAGAGACTGGGTGTAGCTCTGGGGACCGGCCTCGGGGGTAGGAGGAGGACTGGGCTCGGAGGGAGGAAGACCCAACACCTTGGTCTTGAAGGCCTCGATGGCTAGCTTGAGGTAGGCGATGCCGGCATCGGTGAGACGGTCGTGGGCGCTGGTGATGAACTCGTCGATCTGCGTCTCGTTTTCTTCCAGGAATGGGTGGACCTTCTCTTCGTAGATGACGCGGGCGCCCTGGGTCTGGGGTAGGATCAGGTAGAGGAGAAAGAGGAGTCTGAAGTAGCCATAGAAGGGGATCCTGTTCAATGATATTAGTACTGCGGAGGCAAGCAATGCCGAAAGCAATTAGTCTACGAACCAGGACACGATAAAGTAGACCCATGATTCAGCGAGCAAGAAGCAGCTGACGACGACCCAGTACATCAGCCATGGCGTCAGCTGTGCGGGATCGGAGGTTTTGAGGGCCTTGTAGGAAGCGAAGATGGGGAAGAGGAAGGATGCGACAGAGCTGTTGGCGGGCGAATGTCAGTGGACAGCTTTCTAGGTAGCGTTGAATGCTCACGACGATGAGCATAGCTCGAGCTCGGGGAGAAACCACTTACGATAAGAGCATGGGCAGCAGGTCAAACATGATTGCGATTGCGACCAGGAATGCGACGGTGAATCAGCGAAGCAAGAAGAGGGGGAGGCTGTCGCTGCCTCGATGCCGCAGATGACGAGGGATAGCGATGTAGGAGCGTAATCGTGATAGGAAGCGAGGAGGGCCTTGCGGGTTTCGGTATTATCGCAAAGGGAGGAGAGAGAAGGGAGAGCTCAAGGTGGTGAGGACGATAAGAAAGAAGTTGAGATCTCAGCTGGAGGATGGAGATTGGAGATGGGAGTTTAAGGTCAGGGTCCCCCTCTTCTCTCAGGTGGTGGTGGTGGTGGTAGTGGCTGTAGTGGGAACCCGATGCATCCGCCTCACGGGACGCTGCAGCTAAAAGGTACAGAGGCGATCAGCTTTCCATTTGGCGGGGGCGGGGCTGGCACCTGGGGCGGTACCTTGGGGGTACGTACCTGTGGTTTAGAGAGGGCACGAGATCCAGGGGGGCAACAAATGACCCGCTGGGGGAGCCACTGAGAGACCTTCTGAAGCTTTGGGAGAGAAGTAATACGGCGCTCGTGATCACCTGGAAAATCAATTTCTGGACGTTTGCGTCCGAGCATAAGAAAGGATGACGTCGTTGAGGGGAGTGGGTTGAAGAAGAAGAAAAGGAAAAAGAAAAATCATGGCCTCTTTTCCTCTTTTTATCTACTTAGGTATGTAATGCCTCCAGAAGAACACAGTTTCTACACATCTCATCTGTCCCTCCTGCGTGGCTTCTTCTCTTCGGACGGTTTGTTGGTGCCTGGACGATCCTCCTCGTGGTTTGGGTCCAGTGTTGCCAGTCCCGTTCCAGGGCTGAATAGCCTCAGGCGCCATACCCGCGTGAGGATGGCGGACCAACCATGAACAAGCGTCGTTCCTCTGCAGAAGGGGCCTGTAATATTATCGTGTTGACCGCTCTTCAATGTTTCCGTTACACAGATTTCTTGTCTCGCGGCTACCCGTTGATCCGGCCCATTCTCAGATGGGCCAACGGGTAGGTAGGTATGCCTCGACTATGTACCTATGTATGTAGATTAGGTACTCATAAACTGCGTATTGCCCGTTTGATATGGCGTCTGCCTTTGGATCCTTTACCTACGCACCTATGCAGGGCCAGCCGTTGTCGTCATGAGTCTAACTTGACTTTTCCCTCGTGTTAGTTGAACCTGTCGGAAGACGCGGACGTCGGACCAAGGCATCCTCTTTTGTTTTCGAGGCTGCCTGGGGACTATGATGTCGATGAATTAGGCAATCTGACCACGTTTTCATTCAATGTTGCAATCAAGTAAAAGCAAGGACACAGTTTTTTAGAAGAAACCGTGTGCTTTCGACTGTCATCCGGTATCCAGAACCATTATACTCCAAAATTGGAGACCAGGTATGGAGTATCACACGAGTCTCTGGTGCCTCCTATGTAGCTGACATGCAAGAGAGAGAAGACTTTTATGAGGATTCTTAAGTTTCACAAAGGGAGGAGGTATCTAATTCATACATAGATGCGTAGTTTCTCTGTTTAAATAGTAATGTACCTAACCCGACTTCATCGAAACCTCACCAGCCAATTCCTGACGTTACCAGACTCAACCTGTTTTTATTTTCATCAACACCGACCTTAAACTATTACTAGTAATCATGCTGAACCCCCCGAAATACCTCAAGCAGTCCGCTCGGGAGTTGCCTTGAACCCCTTGACCAGGCCAGTAGCCAAATCTCTCTCCACACCACGGCCGACCACAACACCCTTTCTCCGCTTCTTCAACGCGAGCAGGCTCTTGCCCACGAGGTTGTAATCTCCAAAGAAGCCGTGCGCCCGAACGTCAGTCCCGGAAACGAGCCCGTGTCCCAGGGTCACCCCCCAGACGTCACCGACGCGCATGGCGTGCGCGGCAGAGCTGCGGTCTCGCTCCAGGAAGACCGAGTAGATGGACCCCGTGTAGATGACGGCCCGGTTCGGGACGAGGGCCGGGAACACCCAGTTCTTGCCGTCGGCCGACACCGGGTGCCAGGGCGTGACGAGCACCTCCCCCCCGAGGCGGCAGAGGATCTCGCCCTCGACGGGCGTCCGCATCACCATGGCCACCCGCCGGGACCCGACGGGCGTGCGGACCTTCATGCCCCGCCGTAGCCGGCGAATCTCGACGCTCCTCCCCGAGGCCAGGGCGACGGGCGTCGACCCGGCGAAGCAGACGCCCATGGAGTTGTTGTACGAGCTCATTGAGATCTGCGGCCGGGCCCCGCCGCTGAGGCCGTGTCGAGACCTTGCGCGCGAAGGTTCCGGGGCGGGGAGGTTGTCAAAGGCATTGTCCAGTGCGTCTCTGCAGGCCTTGAAGAGGGGACTTTCGGAGCCGTACCGCAGAGGGCCGGGATCCTTGAAGGAGTTGCAAATCTGGCGGGTGTGCGCGTTCCAAAGGGAGGGCAGGAAGTGACAGCCCCATCGCCTGAAGCTCTCGTCTGTCTCAATAGCCAAGAAGACCTGTCCCTTGGGATCGAGATTTGTGATTTCAGTCTTCAGCGAGGTGTTGTCGTCGTCGAGGTAGGGCTTCGAGGGGAGGTTCAGAACGAGACTCGCCAGCTCATCCCTTTTGGCGGAGAGATTGGACGCATCGTAAGCGTGGTCCCCGTTTGGACGGATAGGGAAAATGGAGGCAATGAAGCTGCAGATGAGAGATCGGGACTCGTGGTATGCAACCTCGTCAGGGGGCAGGGCGCCAGACTCGAGAATACTGCGCCCGATAACCAAGGACAGGGACTTTGGTTTTTCGCGGGAGTTGGAATCAGAAGGCTTGACGTAGGTGAGCGTTGCTTTGACGATGGCATTTGGAACAATATTGACGGTTCCGTGCCTGAGCTGCTCGAGATTTTTGACGCGGAGGAAGATGTCTCGAGACTGTCCAAACTGCAGGTTGCCCAACGGCAAGGTGAGTTCCACGACGCCATCTTCGAGGGCCTCGGGGGCCTGCTGGTCTACAGAGGCGCCCATAGTCTCCTCGATTTGTAAAGAACTGGAGTATCGAAGCTTCAGCTCTGCCTTGGTAGCAAAGGTGCTCTGCAGGTTAGCCACGGCGTGGACGAAGACGGTACCGATCATGCCAGCGTCGGGGATGAAGCCGTAGTTACCGCCTCCAATCTCAGCGACGGACTTGAGGAGGCCAGAGTTCAAGCTGTATCCGAAGCCAAACGTGTGCAAGGTGGCGGGGAGCTGGCCCATGGACCGAATCTTGGGAACGTAGCCGGCGGGGGGGCACATGTGGTTGGGCATGCCGTCGGTGAGAATCAGCAGCGCAGGCACCCTGGAGGAAGACTCTGATCCCTTGAAGAGCTTGAGGCCATCGAGGATGCCGTGCCAGAGGTTGGTGGCGTCCTGGGGCCGCATGTTCTTGATGTTCTTGCGGGCCACGTCCTTGTTCGCGTCCGTCATGGGCGTCAGCTTCTGGAGCACCTTGGACTTGCTGCTGAAGGTCACTATCCCCAGACGATCGTCCTCGTTCATGGTCTCGATGATGGTGCGCGCAGCGTGTTTCGTCAGATCCAGTACGGAGAGACCCGTGTCCTCGCTGAGGTCCTCTCCGGGGACGGGAGCCGCAGCGGACATGCTCCCAGAGACGTCGATGACCAGCACGATGTCGCACGGGACATGAGGGCGACGGTTGTTGTCCGGTTCAGTAGGGGGCTTGACCTGGACGATGATGGCGTCCCTGTCCGGGATGGGCTCTAGATGGACAGAGGCTTCTTGGTCAGGCTTGGAGGGACCACCATTGCTGCCGTTCTCGTTCTTGTTCTTTTCGCGGATCGGCAAAGACCTTGTAGAGTTGGTATCGCTGTTCTTCTCTTCCGTGTCATCACCATTTGACCTGCTGGTACCCCAGGCTGGAATTCTCTGCGATGCGTTTGTCAGCACACTTGTATCTTGACTATAGGATTTTGGAATCCCCGAAAGCGAGTGTCTCGTTTCAAGCCAGGACGACAAGAAGTCTCGACTTACCATGATGGGCAATATAAAGGAGATATTAGTGTAGATGCAAGACTGGCAACGATGTCAAGAACAGAGACTCTTTTTCTTGAAGTGCTTGCGAGGAATAAACAATGAGTAGATGACAAGATGGCCTCCTTAAGTGATTAGAGGAACTGAGCTGAGATATAGAGAGCCCCCTCTCGCGTGATTGACAAACATGGCTGTTTGAGTGACCCTTTCAAGGCAAACGGCGAGTGAGTCCCAACGGCCCTTTGGTGTTGAAAGCCACCGCACTGCACCAAGCGGCCGTGACATTCGGCCTGCAGGATCTGACGGGTGCCTTGCGAGATGCCTGCGCCACGCGACGAATCAAAAGGATGCGGGCTAACATCAACGTCTGACAAAGGAACCCTGTGAGGCTCATCGTACGGCTTCTTGGCGTACCGAGCGGCTGTTTTTTTTTT
>JALNIO010001302.1:0-11487 GCA_023509875.1 Rugonectria rugulosa
GGGGGGGGGGGGGATAGAGGGCAAGGTAGGGAAAGGACGGAGATATGGACGGTCCCGGCGGAGAGGATGGGGGCCGTCTGCTGTGCCGAACTCGTCTGGAATCCACTTCGGCGATAGATGCCTGGTGTGAGGTCGGCGACGTGGGGAAGAGCCCGAGAGAGGCCAAGGCGTCCATGGAACAGGGATGTTGACGGATGAAGAAATCAAACATAAGGGATACCTTTTTTATCTACCAAGTTAGCCTGGAAAAGAAGTACTCAACAACGCAATGAAAGGATATTGCACTTAACGCTTGGTACTGTTAATGTCACGCACCGAAAAGTAGCCTTAGCTGCGCGTAAGGGATTATTAGTAAGGCTGCTTCGCCCCAATGAGGTCGCGGGCAGGATGCGCAGATTGATGCGGCATAGCACGGCGTAGCGGCCGGATGACTAGTATGAGTCGCAAGCCAAGTAGCCAAGACTAAGAGCAACATTACACATAAACCACAGACACTATCATACGCGTAACATATGATCAACCTCCCTGTTTTCAGTCATACAAATTATCTTGACCCTCTATTACTACCATATGTAGACTATTGTCAGGTTGGTTAGCCTCGACTAAAATCTTCGTACTCGGTCAGGTCCTTCGGGGGCTGAGATTAAACGCCGCCTTGAAGGCGCGAACATCGGTGATTTCCGTGGCGCCGTTGACCGTGGTCGTGTCGTCCACAGTAAACTGATGATTAGGCCATTAGCCTATCCCTTGACCTTGATGCGTGCTTCCGGGGCCTTCATGTCCGATAAGATGGTTTATCTATATGCGAGGTTGAGAATCATATAGAGGCTCTTCGTCGACGAAGGGAAATTACGGACCAAGCTTTCTCAATTGGATTTTCTTGACAAAAATCGGAGCTTCTTTTTCCACTTGCCGATCCTTCCGCATCGACCTACTCCTCCATGATCATCGTAGGCCTATCGTTGCACCCGCTTATGGCAATCGTCCATACGAGCCACGCTCTACGATGCAAAAGCTCTCTCCTGGTCCATCTCTGTGCTAAATTAGAAGCTTTGAAAGACTCAATCCATCTGGGCGCTTCCTTCAGCGCCATTTCCGGAGTTTTCTTTCCTTCAAGCAGGAACTTGTTAATCTCAGCAGGGCTCGGCGATGCCCCATGAAATAAGCTTTTGAACCTTTTCGACATGGCGACCAGATCCTCCTTGTTTCCCTTGAACCTCGGATCGGATCGGAAAAAGACGTGGAATAACGCGCCCTCCTGTTTGCCCGAAGCCTCCTTGAAGTCGACCTGCTTATCGATCCGGCCAGGACGAATGAGCGCCTGATCAAGTGAATCGGGCTTATTGGTCGTCATGATCAGGAGGCGGCCTTCTTGAGAGGAAACGCCATCAATAGCGTTAAGTAAGCCCGACAAAGTGATGGTTCCTGGGTTCGGAACCATGAACAAGTCGTCACTAGCCGTTGCAGCTCTCCCAGCCTCGTTGGGCGTGCGTTCTATTCCTGCAGCATCAATGTCCTCGAAAAGGGCAATGCATCGCTTCGGAAGAGAATTGAACATAGCGACGAGTCTCACATCATTCAATCTGCCTCCTCGTAAGTTGAAGATAAAAAGAGAAACACCAACAGCTCCAGCGAGCGCAGTTACGAGACTTGTCTTCCCAGTGCCCGGTGGCCCATGGAAGAGGTACCCCCTCCGCACTGGGCTACCGCGACTGGTATATGTCTCCCTAGTTTTAGGATCAAGAAAGACGTTCAAGTCGTCCAATATCTCCTCTTTCGTTTGAGCATTGATGCAAACGGTGTCCATGGGTCTGATCGATCGCTCTTGGATCGTATTCCATGTTCCATTCTCATCGTGTTGATAGACCATTGTGCGGTCCTGAGCACCACGAGAGTATTCCAATTGTGCCTCCGCGATGAAATTCATAAGAGGAACTGTATAGTTAGTTCTAGCCTCCAGCAAGTATATTTAAGAGGAAGGTGCGAAAAAAGGCGACTTACGATTATCCCGTCCAATGTAAGTAATGGTCAGCGTTTCGACAGTTCGTGATTGAGGTCCCATGGTTGACGATTCTATTTGCCGGAAGGCCGTGAATGCAAGCCCATTATACGAAAATGTAATCGGAGCTCGACCAGGAGTACATGTTGGCTTCTTGAATGGCAGTCAGCTAATATGACACTGTAGACTCGCTGCTGAAAGGTGAGCAATTTACTGTTCGAGCCAAATGGCCAGCATAGTTTCGACATTGGATTGCATCCATGCCATCAGAAATAGAAACCTCAACCATAACACCCGGCTCTGAATCCTCTTCCCGCGCATGTCCCAGAGGAGCCTCAGCCACTAGGTGTCGGCCAGACTTGATGAGAGGGGCCAGGAACCTGACTACTTGCTGGAATAGAGGATCGTTGGCTCGAATAGATATACTGTAGGTGAAATACTGAGTCTGTATCCATTTGTAAATATTATAGAGACCCCAAAACAGGGCAACAAGTGGGAGCCATTTTGAATCAGAACCAGGCTGCAGTCCGGACAGTGAGATTAAGGGCAAAGCAGGACTAATGCCCGAAAGAAGGCCTCCTGCCATACCAAATGGAGGAGACATTGAGGCATTCGCAGCGGAGTTGACTCCTGATAGACACAGTAAAAGGCCGATGTTGAGCTATTTTACTTGAGATGCCGTGTTTGGAGGGATGACGTGAGTTGTCGAGAGGAGGGGAAAGAGACGATGATATGGGGAAGAAACGAGAAGGAGTACATAAGGCCGAGTGCCAACGCTTACTCCGAGTTGTGGAATGCAAAAGATAGGGGGACCGAGCAAGTCTCTTCTTGGTCCAGCGTAATGTTCTCGACGTGGGCTATGCATACGCCTGGGCTAATGAAGGCAACAGATGAAGGGTCGTTGCCTTGCCGTGCAAAGGGAAAGGATGTACCCGAAGAGATTCATCGCATCCATGCAGTGTGTTGCTACCCAAATCCTGTCGCCGTTCTTCGCTTTCATCATGTCAGAGGCCCCCGGGACGCCTCGCAGAGCCTACCGCATCCGGGCCCCCTGCAACATTGATCATGGAGAACCGAACATGCCGCTGCTCCACGATCGCCATTGTTGGGTTGTTCGTCTGGAGAATCGATTAGAAGTCTTGCTCGTTCACCATCCAGAAACGGAAAAGGCCAGTGCCGCACCCGATGTCAACGTCGGAAACTTCAGAGATGAGACCGAGATCCTAGGTATGGCCCACACCGTTGAACGCGTATGTCTCATACTGGCTCATGATTTTGCTTTAGTCAACTAACATCTCATGGCTGTCAAACAGCAAGTATGACGGAACTACCCTATATGCGTGGCGGTTTTGACTCAACACGAGGCCGGTTTCAACTTTCAAGGCGGAGAAAGGTCATGGGGCCATGGTCCAGCCTGCTGTCCTGCCGGGACCCCAGCCATCTTTTCCAGTGCCTTGTTGGCTGGAAAACACGCGACACCGCTCAGAGCTTTTTGTGCAGATGCATATCGAGTCTTCTCCTGGCTAGCTTGACGCAGGCCGCTTGGATGATGCGGCACAGGTCGCGCCGACTCGCCAAGGAGCTAGCATTCGATGTATCTGTTTCGCCCACGCCCCTTCTCCCACTCCGTGGTGCTGTGGGCCTCAGGACACGAAGACTGAACCTGTCTGTCTCATACTGGGCACCCCGACGCGAGCTTTTGCTTCGTGGAGATTGGGCGCTGAGGGTGACTTGGGCGCTGGAGTTGTAGGATGCGCCCGCACTGTGCTCAACCCGAGCGGTGTTGCAACAGGGCGCAGGGGTTGCCGTGGACGTTGGTTCTGAGCCTGTTCAGGGACCCTAGCAAGTGGGACGCAATGTAAGCCTCGAGATTGCGGACTCGTGGAGCGAATCGCGGCGAAGCCTCTCGCGCCTTTGAATCGATCGCCCGGCGAGACTGCACAGGGTGTCATCGAGCGTTACTGGGTTGATGACTAGACGTAATGTTGGGTGCCTTGAGGGCAGAACAGTGGGAAGACGTAGTTATCATTGATTTCTGGATATCTTTTGCGAAGAGCTCCCAATAGATTCCTGACATGACCCAGCTTCTAGGGATGACCGATTTTCTTGCAGCGGGTGGCCAATGTCGCGTCCAAATATTGCTGGAAACCTAGATTTCCCCTTTCCCTTCATCCACAGGACCAGGTCAACCGTCCGAAAGTCTTATGATTACAGTTTAGAGTCCACCATGAGATCATTTCGAGATATAAACCCGATGAGAACTATCATCCCAATAGAAAGAATAATCAACAACTAAGTGTAACAAATGTTCTCGCTCAGCCCCTTTGCGCAATACAAACAAGCCTTGAGCCGGAGTATTCACCCTATGTGCTAGCCTGCACGAGCAGCTACTGTTCCACGCAGGAAAACGCCCTTGACGATGTCGAATACTGTTGATTCGACAGGCTGAGGGGCGACTCAACACTCGTACTTTTACACCCGTACCAGGCAGATCGCCAGTTCCCAGGGCGGGAAAATGAACCTGCTGCATCTTGTCTGGTCTTTCCTCATCCATCAACTAGTCGTTCTGGTATAGAGTCTTTCCTATGAGCGATGCCCTACTTTTCGCTAAAGCTGCTTTGACTTGGAAAGAGCTGCCAGCTCATCCTTCGTCAGGAATCGTCCACCAGGGCCGCGCGGACGGCGCTGGGCATGTTTGTGTCGCGACTCATGCATGTAGGTTCGGCGTTCCAAGGCCTGCGTCGAGTCTCCAAGCTTTTGTCGAGCGGCGCGTCGCTTGAGAATGCGATGAAACTGCTTCGCATTGACGTACACGGGAGATTGCTCGGTATTGCAGTTTTCGGTCGCAAGGGCGTCCATCCGAGAGTCAGACGGTTGAGAAGGGGGCCTTTGATGTTGGGTCGAAAGGGACGACTCGGGCAAAGGCTTCTGAAGTGATGTAGCCCCATGTTCCATCTTAGTGTTTGCTGTGGCGGGCGAATTAGGGGGATAATTGTTGCTGCGGGAAAGACATTGCGCCATTGGACGGGCTTGACAAGACTGGCGCCTGTCGTTCTTGACAGGAATATCATCTGTAAACAACTGACCCAGACTTGGGTCTACCGCCATATCATCGTGGTGTGCCAATACGTTCTCCCGCAAGGCGTGTTGTTGATTTCGAGACATGTTGCGTTACTGTGTCGACGGTTGGAGGCACTGGTTCTGTTGCAGTTCTCAGCCCGCGTGGGGCAGTGTTATCCAGTCAGAACTAAGAGGTA
This sequence comes from Rugonectria rugulosa, assembly GCA_023509875.1. Taxonomy (NCBI): domain Eukaryota; kingdom Fungi; phylum Ascomycota; class Sordariomycetes; order Hypocreales; family Nectriaceae; genus Rugonectria; species Rugonectria rugulosa. The sequence goes on from JALNIO010001302.1 coordinate 5,257, forward strand.
GATGACTTAAATCCAGGCTCATCGAGTAGGAAGGGAATATGGGCTTTTGAATTCTGTTACCTCTTAATCCCAATAAGAGAGTCCCCTGCTCACCACTCAGCACAAAGCGGAATTGCAACGTGCCTCACGCCACCGTCCAACCGCGGAGACGCATCTCTATCCGGGCAAGCAAGGATCCCGCTACTATCCGAAAACGGAAGAATGGAACAATGATTAGTACTTACCCCCTTACCTACTTGAGCATCTCAAGGAATAGTGCCCACGTTCTACGACAGGGCTTCCATGATCAATCAATACTTGAAAGAATGTACACCAACCTCAAGTGTCATGCTACATTAAGTGATCTGAGTGTGGCTGTCGTGATGCAGCTGCCTTGACCCTCGTGTCTACCCGGCGGCTCAAAAGTGTCCCGAGTGACCTGGCTTTTCGGGAGTATATTGGCTCTACATTTGCTCAAGGACCCCAACAAGTGGGACGCAATGTGAAGGCTGGGGATTGCGGACTCGTGGAGCGAATCGCAGCGAAACCTTTCGCGCCTTGGGATCGATCGGCTTGTCGAGACTTTTCAGGGGGTCACCAGACGTTACTGGGTTGATGCACTGCTAGGTGCCTGCACGGGTTGTAGGTTGCAGCAATGCCCGAGGCGACGTCGGTCCTCTTCCACTGGGACATTGCCCAACGTGAAGTCTCGAGCCTGACCTGGGGCAGAGCAGGAGGAATACGCAGCCAGAGATCTCTCTCGCCAGGAGCTGACAACAGATCCTTGACTGTTTTCCTCACGACGGATGGCTAACGTTACATCCAAGTCTTGAACTGAAACACTTACCCTGTGTGCTGATCCGCACGAGTAGCCATTGCTTCATGCATGGAAGCGCATGCGAGGATGTTGTATTCTAGGGTTACAGAGAGGATGGTGAGCAGCTCAGCACTCGTGCCTTCCTACACCTGTATCTGTTGACTCGTTTGAGCATAAAGTGTCGCCTCTTGAGATCTACTTTGCAAGAATGAATTTGTTACATCTTGTCTGGCTCTTTCTCTGCCACCAACCAGTCCCGCCGGCGTGGATTCTTCTATGTTGGTGGTGCCCTACCTTCAGCTGGAGTCTCTTATACTCGCTGACCCGTCTGACCCTGTATAAGCCTCGCAAAGATGAGCTCCACTGTTTCGATCCGAAGCTCAAGAACATCACCATCTATGCCACCGGTGGCACCATTGCTGGGACGGCTGGGTCTGCCGTCCAGACCACGGGGTACCAGGCCGGAACTCTGGGAATCCAGGCCATGGTTGATGCCGTGCCGGAGCTGTGTAGCATCTGCAATGTGCGTGGTGTGCAGGTGGCCAACATGGACAGCATCAACATGAACACCACGGTGCTGCTCGAGCTGAGCCACCAGATCCAGGACGAGCTCGATGGTGGCTACACCCAGGGCGCCGTGGTGACGCACGGCACTGACACGCTGGAGGAGTCTGCCTTCTTCCTCGACCTCACCATTGACAGCGAGCTGCCCGTGGTAGTGACTGGCGCGATGCGGCCGGCTACATCTATCAGCTCAGACGGGCCGATGAACCTGCTCTCCGCAGTGACGTTAGCTGCGAGCGAGAGCGCCCGAGGACGGGGCGTCATGACTGCTCTCAATGACCGCATTGGGTCGGCTCGCTACACGTCGAAATCCAACGCCAACCAGCTCGATACCTTTCAGTCCGCGGACGGCGGTCTTCTGGGTACCTTCATCAACATTCAGCCTGTCTTCTTCTATCCACCGGCGCGGCCGTTGGGCCACCATCATTTTGATGTGCGGGAGATCCACCAATGGCGTCGTGGCGAGGACGGCAAGCTGCCGCAGGTGGACATCCTGTACGCGCACCAGGAGCTCAGCGTTGGTCTGTTCCAGGCGGCTGTAGACCTCGGCGCCAAGGGCATCGTGCTGGCGGGCCTAGGAGCAGGCTACTGCCCCGAGACCGTATCCGCCGAGATCAACCGGATATTACCGGACAACGATGTCTACTTCGTGATGAGCCGCAGGTCTGGCTGGGGGTTTGCGAGCAGCAACGGGATAGATGGGATCGGTGCCGGCTTCCTAAACCCTCAAAAGGCGCGGATACTGCTTCAGCTGGCCATTGAGTTTGGACTGGATGCGAAGAGTATCCAGGCTCTATTTGAACATCATGAAGTACTTGACAAGCTACGCTCCCAGGCAGACACACACGGCCCGGCATCGCCTACGTTCTACTGCAAAGTCAGTTCCCTTTTCAGCAGACTCGCTTCCATTAAGTATCTATTTGGACGTATAACTTATGCCTTGATGAAGTCTCAGCAAAGTATTTTGGAAGCTGAAAGGATTGCTGCGTCGTGAGGATGCTTAATAGGTGAAATAAGGACATAACCCCTGGAAGGCTGCTCCCCTTCTGCGCGGATAACAAGTTGCGAGGGGATCGCAGCACAGAAAAAAGATACGGTTTTCGCTGCCGAGGGCATTGGAAAGCAGATGTTTTTTTTTTAATCCGGCGCTTAAGCAGCATACAAGCATCCCGTACTTGGGTCCGCTTGCCTACCCTAACGGGATGCCATACTACTATCTGTCTCGGCATAACCCTCTATAAGAAGAAGATGGAATTTGAGCTCATCACTTAGCCAATAGTAGGCTGTAATGTCATGGGAGAGACTGGCCTACTTTGACAATGACCAATTATCTATCACTCTAGTCTAGACACGTTCCCGTAGCGTAAAACTCATGACCATATTTAAGTTACATGATGCCGTAACAAGCGTAAACTGCTTGCCGAATCCATTGGTTAAAAGGTTAAACAGAATCTCACTTCCTCCATGTCCGCGAGACTCTTGCCTTGTTGACAAGTTTCTAGTTCCCGTAATGTGCGCTGTGTAATCACATGTTTATTCCCAAATACCTGCTTCACAGCATTATATGTTTCACGAAGGAGCATGTCATAATTTTCTTTCCCTTGTGCCCACATTGCCCATGCAACGCCGCACATTGCCAGGACCGCGTTTCGAGTATTCCTGATCCGCTCGAAACCCTTCTGGGCATCCCGGTATAGGCGCTCCGCCTGGTCGTGTTCCCCTTTGTCAAAGGATATCCCGGCTAGCTCGTACTGGACGCTATACTTGAGTCTTTGGTATCTGAGATTCTCCTCAGATAGACAGACATACCAGAGGATAAAATCGAGTTGTAACTCTGATGACAAAGTCTTTCCCATACGTAGGAGGGCGAGCGCGCGGAATCTGTCGAAAGTTAATGTCGTTAATGGATCCTCATCAATGCCACGTTCCTTTCTTGAGACTTGGATCTTGAGTATTCTGGTCTGTATTTCGTCTCCTCCCAGACCCTGCATGAACAGTCCTTCAATGTAGCTGAACATACAATTGTCGACAAGTTCTTGATTGGGATTGTCGCAAGCTTGCATTTTGGTCATAAGACTTTCGAAGCAAGAGAGCGACTCGGAAAATTCCATCTCTTTGGACAAAAGTGCCAGCTCAAAAGCCGCCCAGTACCAGCCTGGCTGGCTATCAAAGCTTCCAATGCCAGAAATTTGACCCAGATTTTTTATAGCACCAAGCGGGGTTTCGGCGTTGAAAGCGGCGCACAGCATATCGAAAGCTTCCAAGCGACGATTGCATGACTTCAGGGCACGGGCTAGCTGCGTGGCTGTGTCCATATCCGACGAAGTTGTAGGCGATGATCGTAGTTCCCACGCAGCTTTGAAACGCTCGACGGCCTTCTCTAGTTCACCTTGACGTAGGTGTATGTTGCCGATATGTTGTAAGGTCTCCATGTAACGGTGGTCGTTCTTAGAGACAATTTGCTCAAGGCTGGATAGAAGATGCTCGCAAATAGACAGGGCTTGCTCAAGGTATCCCCACTCCTTGTGTTGAACGGCCATATAATTCAACAGCACCCAGTAATCCTCGTTCGTTGTTATCGCGGATTGCATGGACGGATATGTCGCCGAGTTGAAGCCGGCATGAGCAGAATCCTCTAGGTGCTGGACAGTGCTCGTTTGGTCGATGGACTCGGGAGGCTGAGCGCTGTTTGAAATTGGGACTGGTACCCAAAGTACGTGCCAACCAGGCGGTGCTGGGTAGCCAGGAGCCATTTCATTAGTGGTGCAGTCGGTACGCTTGCTCGGGGGCTCAGAGGAGGAAGTAGAATCGTGATGACCCATGACCTTGATGTCTGTCTGGTCCTAGTGCAAGGCTCTGGATTCGATGTTTTCAACGATAAAGGATACACTTGCTTTCTGGAGTCGAAAATAGAGAATAAGTCGTTGATATCTCGTTCGACCTCAGCGGCCTAGAGAAGAGGGCTAACGGCGAGAGTGTACGAGAGGCTATGAGGTTCTTGTCGTTGTAATGAGGCGCAGCAATGAGAAGGTCGTAGTAGCAACCTGGGCTGGGACCATGGCGACCCCAACAATGTCGCTGTGACTTGACGCGTGAAAACCGGACCGCACAACGAGAACGTTCCAATCGGCCATGAAGAATTCAACCGGTTACGAGTCAGAACGGCGGTGAGAGCAAAGAAACGGAGACAATCTAGAGATCATCCTAGAGGAATGCCGGAAACAACATCGTGGGCGGTGATGATACGTGAATGTGCAAAGGAGTTGTGAGGGCTGCAACGACGTGGCACTGGATGAATCCTATCACAAGGTTCCAAAAGTTCCTTCCGGCCACTCGACAGACCAGAAACATGCACTCGAGCACACCAACGCAGGTATTTCACAGAAAAGCGAGTTCAAGGCCCCTGGTGCCTCCTCACCCAAGCCTAAGCTAATGCATGACCAAGTCAGTCTTTTCACAGCATCTTGCACGTCATGAATAATTTGCCACGCCGCAGGGAAGGCCTCACAAGAGGCCATCACTCGGGTCGTCCACAATGGAGTCACGCTCTCGCTTCCGCGGCGCGAGAACGAGGCTGCGATTACACGTTATCCTTGTCAGATCGCTTGCAAATGGTCTCAGGAGCTAATGCAAGAGTTGAAATATGCATGTAGTATCACAAAGTTCATCACACCGCCCAGCTGTATGACTCAGTACTGGCTAGCAAAGAGGGCAAGCCAAAGACAATTGCAGGATTCAATATTCAGACAGGGCTATTTTTGTCAAGGCTGCTTTTGTGTGCTAAACGTCTAGGGCTACGGTTGCGCTGCACACAGTTTCAGATGCGTGGGATTCGACTAAACCTACGTGTGAGGTCTACTACAGCCCACAATTTAATGTTTATCAATTGGGAACTCAATCCGGACCAATCTGCGGTCCCTGGCCTTTGCAAAAGCGTTCCCAGGATGTCGTCAAGACAGGGCTTGAGGAACCCTCGCAATTACTGCAAAGACTTTGAGGCCTGCTGCAAAGCCAGCTCTCTTTTTCTGTTGCCACGTAGCTAATTTTGGACATTGTAAATATTCACCTGTGCTTTTGTTTGGCTCGAAGCGTATGCTGGAGCCATAGCTTATCGAGTTGCGAGAGGACCAACACGAAAAGGAACTCCTGAGTCAACTTGAAATAAATCTTTTCGTGGTACCTGATACCACAACACAGGAGATGGAACGAGTGAACGACGATCGGAAGACAGAGCGCAGGCGGGAAAGACGGCGTCCATTTTCGCATTCTTTGCCGAATACGGGATTGTTCGCATCGCCCTTTCAACCCAGGCCCGCTTCTCACATATTGTGTTCCAGCAATACAATCAAAGTGCATAATGGGGCTATTGACGTGTTGTGAAATCTGCGCAATTCTAGCGCATTCCGGCACGCCTCACCATGAGCAAGGATCCTCATCATGCAGTTGATCACACCGCAAGAAGCGACATCACTCACTGGTGACCAGCAACCGGATTAAGTCCGAAATAAGCAAGGTGTTCTCCTGCGGCTGAGATCGGCTCACCTAAACGGAAATAGCTGCATCCGGGCACGACCCTACGGTTGGTTGGCCAATTCACACTTATCCTGGAGAATCAGCGTAAGCCTCAAAGTGCTTTGATGTTTGCCTCTTTGAGATGCTACAAAGGATTGTTTGGCGGCTTGATCGTGTGCCAAGCCAGGGCGGTCCCGTCGAACCGATATGGGCACAGCTCACAGCTCCGTAGGCGTAGGATTGTATGATAGATAACAAATGTTTGGCTTCTCCTTCTGACCAGTAAGAGTTCTCACCACCCCGCATCGTCATCCCACCTCGAGGACCAGCGTTTTTTTTTTTTTTTTTTTTTTTTTTTT
>JALNIO010001304.1:8837-36649 GCA_023509875.1 Rugonectria rugulosa
CATGGAAGGTGGAGAATATGGGGAATATCCGGGGGGATCGTGGTCACGGCTGAAGCGTTTACAAGGGGGTAGAAGTCTAGATTTCTCTTTCTTTTTGAAGGGGGTGGTGGGCTTTGGATGGTGGCATGGACTTAGGTTAGGGTGTGCTTTCTCGGAAAGAGAGGCAGAGCGTGCCGTAGGTGTTCAAGGCGGTCGAATTAGTTCGTGTTCTCATGTAGAACGACTCTGAGGCGTTGGTTTGACTGGATCTGAGCTGAAACAGGTCTTCGCTGTTGATGTAAACGACGGTTTGGGAGTAGAATCTGCTGTGCCATTCCCGTCGTGCGAACGGATGCCCTTTCGAGCTTGGGCGATACATATTGTAGAGGAATCATGTAAGAAGGAGCCAATGCTTTTACATCGAGACCAAGAAACAGATGCTTTGATCACGTCGTTTATAACGGTTATTTCTCATGTGATCTCGGTACGACTTCCTCCAGGTCTATGCCAAGCCTCTCAGCACTGGCGGTTGACATGACACCAGTTCCTCGCTTGTCTCACTCTTGATGCAACTTGGAGCTCCAGAGATCGTTAGCCCATAAAGGATGGCACTACTTTTGTAAGGCATCCCTCAAGAAAGGCAGAGGATACGAGAGGCATCATCAGACCAAGACTCCCAGGACGCTTGACATGGCCATGGATATGTCAGATGATGAAGCGCGGCACCGTCGTGAGGGGTAATTACCCAAGCTCAGCGCTAAGTGCACTTAAGCTTCTATAAAAATGGCAATCCGAGTGCTTCAAAGAGAGCAAGGCGGCTATTATCCTGACATTTAGGCTATTTCCAATTCCCCTTCCTTCGTTTCCTCCAGAATAGGCTTATACATGTCTTTCGATACTGTGATTGAGTATTGGAAACTGTATTGATGGTCTCACCGAGGACTGATGTAGTTGATCGTGTTACGGACCAACCACGAAAATGGCCTGGACACTATGGCGAATCACCGAGTTGGTCCTTGGCAGAAAGGGCATGTGGATGATCATCCACCAGAGCGAGGCGTCAGATATACTCTGCTTCCAACGTATCTAGATAAGTAAATTTTAAGAATGGAAACGGAGGGAACCTAACGACATCTCTTGCCCAAAGGCTCTTCATCCCTTTGAGAGGACAAACATGGGGGGATTCGAACCAGCACAAATGATCGGGCTCTTCGGCTGGTAGGCCAAGGCGGTATTATCTCATTATTGAATGCACAAGCACTGGATAGGTACGAACCCGGCGTTTCCATAATGGCGATGCAGAACTTCATTGAATAAAAAGTTGGATGGAGATTTGTAACGTCAATGGTTGCTGACACACAGTTAGAATTCTAGTAGGGGGATTGATCAAGACAATTGAGTAGATTAAGCAAATTGTCGAGCGTAAATATGAATGTTGGTATCCGCATATGCACCCGGCCAGTTCGCCCATTGGACAATGGTGAGTGACCAGTCATCTCGGGGGCCGTTTTCCTGATTGGCTGGGAACTTGCGTACGGCCTGGGATGGTTACAACTTGGCTATTTCTTCGAAGGCCATTTATTTCACAGGACCTATAGCTTCAATTCCAAAAGAACTCCTAGTGTCTATATTTCTTAGAAACACTGAGTCCCTTGGTTTAGGAAAATGGCCCTCGGCTTGCAATATGTGGGAAGCCGAAAACACCTCCGAAGCGCTCACCAGTGCAAGAAATGGCCCTTATTACAACAACGCAGTACCGAAACTCGCGCTCGACTGCATAAAATGGCTCTCTTTAGATGAGATCTGACGAGAAAGGGGAGACCGTTGCCTCATAGTGTCTTTTGTTCCGTAAGACAACGCATTATTCCCAAATCTCAAACGATACATATGAGTGCTTGACTTTATTATATATGTACGAGAGCACCCCAGGAAACGATTTCAGAATGTTTCAATCATAATAACTCTACGATACCTTGAACTCCAATCTATTACCGACATGAAGCCTCTCGGCGATTCCACATCTCGGCCCAAAGACAAGATGGCCATCGACGTCAACAGTCACATCCAACTTCAGCATGAGCCACCAAAGGGCCATACTCGTAATTGGCACTGATATAGTACTTTGTTGTGAGTATTGCTAATACGTGGTTACAAGATCGAACCAACCCCATTGAGCGCTGGTTGACTGAGGACAAGCGAGAAGAACCTTGGAGCGTCTTTTCGATGCGCCAGGATGACACAACGCCCGGTACTGCGTGTGACAAGGGAGATCAACCAAAACCCAAGAGTAGATTTTAGTTTGGTCCAACTCGTGGGGATTAATGGGGTTAAAGGAACGAATCTTTTGGGTTCCATTCTGGCAATTTGTTGACATTGAAATCTGGAAATTTACATCCAAATGCGTCCCAGAGACTGACTCTGTCTAGCCAAGTTCTGAATAAGTAATTATTTAGAGGAAACCATTTATTCTAATAACCCTTTTACACGTATTGTGATAGTTATGCAGCAGGGCCAAGTTGAATGCCTCGCCCAAAGGGTTCGTCGTGTTTGTCCTGGGTGAGCAAGAACGAAACCAACTAAGTCCTTGTCGTAGTATAGCAGAAGAGCTAAGCCTTCGTACATGTTGATGGCGAGACTGTAGGTGTGAGGTTGATGATGTGCACAAAAGTTTTGGTCAGGGAACATCAGAATGAACAGGGCATGTAGTTAGGTATGCTCATCAAATACATCGATATTCCATAGAACAAATGGATCAGTTCTATTTAAGACTTTTCTCTAGAATTCCTCTGAACGATGCTCTTGTTGTGACCTATGTAACTAATAATAAAGCCGAGCCCGGGCACATTTAATTCCTCCAAGATTCTTCCTTGATCAACTAGTTTATCAACAAGAATCCCATAATATTGCATGTCTTTTCCTCGCACTACTCAATCATGCATAAACTCAAGCCCTTACCCGACTGGCCTGGGCCAAAGTTGGAGCCCTTCACAGAGGATTTCTCTGCTCTCGGAATGGAGTTCCTCGACATGCTTCCAGCTGCAAACCCAGATCTGCCCCGAATCATCAAGACACGCATGAATGGTCGCATATACGCCCTTCAAGTTGTGAGTATTTCTTATTACATTGGAAGAGCCCGTCTGCTAACGCGACTAGTTTGCTTCGTTGCAACCAGCGGATATGGGAAAGTTCCTCCCTCCCTTCGACAACGATGTAGATGACTACATTACGCTCGCAATGCGCCATAAGCAAGACTTTACGAACCAAATGTCCGCATTTTACTGTGAGTGTCGCGCATTTGGGAGACTGAAGGAGAGGGAGAAGGAAGATATGGCGGTTCAGGTGTATGGCTATGTCGAGATCAACTTGATCAGTGGCCACTGTCACAACCTTGCTGACCTGCTTCTCGGCAGCTCGTGGGCTTCTGAAAAGGCGCAGACCATCGATCCCATGATAAGATATCTGCAGAATTTGCAAGACATTCCGCCTCTTATGGGTATCGTTAAGGAATGGATCGAGCCCAATACTACATCCATCAACGGTATACTCAACATGTCCCCTTGTCAGACTGACCGGCTTCAAATGAACGATGACTTGCGAAAGCTCGAGTCTCAAGGGATCATTGCGCGCAATCTTAGCCCAAGGCAATACATCGGGGACGTCCTCTTTGATCTCAGCAATGCATGGACCAAACCCGAGCACAACGAGCACGTGCAGGGCTACCCTTCTGCACGAGATTTCGAGATGATGGCGAAGACGGATGTTTCTGTTTGTGAAAGCTACCTGGAAAGGCTTTGGGACCGCATTGAGGCGGAAAAAGGCAACCATGTGAAAGAGAAGCAAGGTCCGTGTTTGGGATCGTAATCCAGATCTACTTTCAGAAAGCGCACTCGGTTTTTCGTCTGTTTCCGCCGATGTGTTATCATCATAGTAATTGAGATTCTTGCACCTGGATGGGAAACGAGTATTGTACTGAAGTCGTAAAACAACCCTGATGGGATAGCGATCAGACATTGGTCACTACGTGTCCTGAACAGCTTCCCCTCATGATTTACCTCGCAGGCTGCATAGCCCTCAAGCCATGCATCAACGCATGACACCGTTCAATATATTTTGCTTAAAAGCTACCTTGATACCTGGCCGAGGATAATTTTTATTTCTCAAACCTCGACCTGCAACTAACATAACGATCCTACCCAGTGTCATGGCCTTTGCTTGAAGCTGCCTTCCAAGGAACCTAGTACGAAGACATCATGATCACCCTTCTCAAGACTCTCGTCCTCGCGCAGCTAGCACTCCTGGCTCTTGCGGGGCACGAAACGGTTCCTGAACAGTTCGACAGGCCGGACCCCTTCATGGACTACCTCGAAAACACCGACCCCAGCCGCGTCAAGCTTGAGGGCTTCCTCCTATGGGGCAACCTGACCCTGCAAAACTACACCGTCGCCGACTTCTTCGACCCCGCGTTCCGGCGACAGTACGGGCTCCCGGACCCTCGAAACAAGAAGCGCAAACGCGCCATCAAGGACGAAGACTTCCCTCCCGAGTACCCTCAGAGAAAGTACAGCGTCGCCGACAAGCTCCTCTGGAACACGGTCGCGCTGACGCCGTCGCCCGAGTGCTACACCGGAGCCAAATCCGCCATGTCCGGCAACGTGGGCGGCGTCTTGCTGTGCCGCGACTACTTCCTCTGGACCATGAAGGTCGACGGCCGCTGCACCGCGCGCAGGGTGTACCCCTATCCCATCTGGTGCGAGGCCGAGTACGAGGGCGTCCGCACGAGGGTCAGGGCCGTCAACTCTCCCGGCGCAGGCTACGTAGGCATCTACAAGCAGATTATCTCGTGCGACAGAGTGGCCTGGGGCCTGGACTGGCTGATAAACAATTGTCCAACGGCTACGCAGTGCTTCCACAGAAAGTGTCCGTTGGGAGGGGTGAATCAGCCGCACGATGTCTCGTCGATTGTTTTGTACGTTGGTAACCAATAAGGGAGTGGTGATGTTGGGTTGAGCAGCATTTGCTACTAAAGGGGACTATATTGGTGGTCTACGGATGAGGACATGTGCTGAAAAGCTGGATGCGACTATATATCTATTCTACATACTTCGGAAATCCCTAGCACGGATCGTACAACCAGGTATCACATTCTCGGACAGGATTCAATGGATGCAATTTACACGGTCTTATTATGACAACAGCCAGCAACAACTACTTTTACTTCAACTACTTGTAAAGATCCTAGTAACCCAGAGGTCTTCCATTCACGTTCTCCTATTTCCACATCCCTTCTCTTTACGGTGCCTCATTAAAGAAACACACCCCTGTCACAACCGCTCTCCCCATCTTCAAGCACACATACTGTAGAGCACTTAGGCGTGAGTGCCCTCGCCGTTGCAGTAGGGGATGGGGTAGGTCTCGTTAGCACAGAGACGGATAACTCCCTTGACCCAGTCGAGGTTACCATACGAGGCGCTGCTGTAGGTGTTGGAGACGAACGCCTCCTTGTCCCAGCTGCCGGTGCAGCCAGAATAGGTGTAGCCCGTGATGCGGCGGACGTAGGGCTGGCTGACGACGACACCGTACAGGCCTTCTTCCAGGAGAAACATCTGAGACTGGTCCTGGGTCGTGGTCCAGGTGTTTGTGTACGTGATAGAAAACGACTGACTAAAGATGTTGATGAACGATTCTCCCGCCGGGACGTTGTAGTTGATGGTAGACGTTTCCCCAATGGCAACGGAGTTGGCAATGGAGTAGCCAGAGGCGACAGTGACCCTGACCTCGCCCTGTATGCTGCTGGACACGGGGGAGATGGCAATGTCCCAGTCGGTGAACTCCTCGTCGGTGAGGACCTGGACCTCGGTGCTCTCGTCGCAACGGCGGTGGAGCTCAGGGCCTTCGGGGACAACAACGGCGCGCCGGGACGGAGCGGTAGAGGCCGTGTTCAGGGAGTCCCACTCGGTGGCCTTCATGACTTGGGAAGAGCCGTCGTTGCCGATGACGATGACATCGTCCATGCGGAGGGGCGCGGGGGCCGGGGAAGCAGCCGCGGCGGAGACGAGGCCAAGGATGGCGAGAACAGATGAGAAGAACATGTTGATGAATGAAAAGAGTGAACTTTTGATATTGCTTGTAAAGAATGAATTGAAGTTTGTTGGACCTCTTGTAGCGAAAGCAGTGAAGTAGTGAAAGAGCGACTTTGTAGGATGAAGCTGCTGTGTAGGCTACTGAGGAATCCAACTATCATCTGGGTGAAGAAGCTACTCTTATAATAACGAAAAGGAATATTATACTTCTATCGCCATCCAGCACCTATCTGATGTCTATCAACGACCGGATATTGCCGTATCGTCGCTCAGGGCGCAACGCCGCCTTTGTCGGGCGACGATGTGAAACGTCGTGGGTCGACTCCCGTGATCGTCCATTGGCCACTACGAGATAGAGTCATGTCTTGATCAGGACGAGCAGGGTACGAGATGAAGTTTATTTCTTTGACAGTCCACGGAATAATATTCCCCGCGTAATTTAGGACGGAATACGATCTGGCGGTGGGTATGTGATCTTGGGGGTTTCAGGTCGTCGCTATAACCCAGGGCGTCGAGTCGCGATGTCTATTATAGACCCCTATCCCAAAACTACATGTTGCATAACGCCAGAGGTTACATCGTTCACCTCCAATTAACCCTATTTCCCGAATCTATGCTCAACGGCAGTGATTTAAGGTTTTTTGACAAGTCTGATGACCCATGTTCGCCAAGGGTTCAGTTCGGACGATCCGAAACATGGGGGTTTTCCAGAATGAAGATGAACGCGTTCGACTGTCAGATAGGAAGGTAATTAAATCTTGTGAGCTGATGACGGGATAGATGCTATTGCCGTCAGTTTGAGAACACGAGCTTCCTCTTCCGGGTTTGTCGGGCCGACAAGGAGGTGATAGGATCGAGGTTTCTACATATAAGTCGCATAGGAAGTATCTCTCAACTATTCCCTTGCCTCCTCACCCTCCAGCCTACTCAGATACATTCTTTATCACCACATCCCTCTTTCAGTTCAAGAGTCGCTCTTTTTTCTGCTCAATTACTTTACATTCATTTCTTGTTCTTCAAGTGACCAACTACACCAACTACATCATGTACTTTTCCATTGCCAAGATTGCTTCTGCCTTTATGGCCTTCAACATGGTGTAAGTCTTTGGCTGATGCCTTGTGGCAAATGAAACCTCCTGAGGCTGACTGCAATAAGCGCTGCCAACCTTCATGCCAGCTGCGCCTGCAAGAATGGCGACAGCCTGAACTCTCGCATTACCAGACTTGCCTGCACCGCCTATGATGAGGCTGGCTACGAGGTATGTAGTATCATCACCCGGAGTATCAAACGCGTGCTAACGGCCTTGACCTCAGTGGGGTGGCGCTTCCTTCGATGAAACCAGTACATACGTACGTACAAACCCGTGCCAATGTTACTTCGCGCTTGACTAATATGTCTCCAGTGCGTCCGAAAGACCTCCGACGATTCCATCGCCGGCAAGGAATGGGAGGCCGCTTGCCAGCAAATCGCCTCCTCGGGCTTCAGCTGCCCCGATGGCAACGGAACTTGCTACGCCGATACTGGCGATGTCAGGGGCTCTTGCTAAATGCGAGGCAGCGAGAAGAGTTGGTCGCATGGAAGGTGTCGTGTTTTGCTAGATGAGGGGACTGGAGGAGACTGGAGGAGACTGGAGGAGACATTCGCGGGAGAGAAGAATGCTGTGAAGAGGGTTGTGAGTGTCGTGGATTGCAAAGGCGGCCAGACCTGTTCGATAATTGGCTTAGAACTCTCAGACTTTACAATCACGCGTATTAATTAAAACCTTTTTCGTGCGATCTTCCGTTACAAAAGATTTATGTGCTTAAATGTCTAGTCAAGTAATTGTGACTGGGGTGGTGAGTTTGAAGTTAGGGGGATACAGGTGCCTAATATGTAATGTCATCCATCAGAGCCCATCACGTAGCTACACACCAACAAAGAGCCCATAGAGTGGTATTCCACAGAATTTATTCGATACCTATTCATTGAAAGGAACGGCATCATGTTTCTTCTGGCTATTAAAACAAGAAGCAGTTCTCAGTGCAGGCTTCAACGTTATAGGCCAGATGCACGTCTTGGGAACTTCAATCCTTGATTCCTGGATTCCCTCTGTCAGTCTCAATACGGCACGGAATACTATCTTGCTACTGGAATGCACAACACGGGAAAAGGTGACACCGACCTTCTGTGCCCTTGTCAACACCTACCCTGGAATAAAGACGCCTTCAAGCGCGACAGGTGAGAACTTCAACTTTAAGAAACTGGCGACCATCAGCCCCAAAACCCCTGCCAACTCAGGGTGTCATCACTAATAATAAGGCATTGACACACTCCATCGTTCTGCATACACCCGACTCCGAGATGGTGGTAGCCCGCGACGCTTGGATCATGGGACAGCGAACCCCTGCGCCAATGCCTGACGAGAGAGACAGGGGCCTTGTTCACTTGCACGGATATTTACATAGTTCGGACTTTTAAGATCGAGATTACCGCATTAGCCTTGCCTAATAATTGCTGTGCTCCGAGACTGACTTGCAACTAGTTGACAACGAAACAGGGGAACGAACACCCATGTTTTTATACCGGTGCTGGCGCGCTGCGAAGCGATCCTTCTCCCGCATCGCTCCAACTTGCCGGTGAAAGGGCTCCTGCGGGGAGAAGCGACCAACTTTACAGCTGGGCTTCTTGTTTATATTTCGCCGCTCTTCAAGTTGGAAGCTTTTTAAAGTCGGGTCCTCGAAATTTAAATATATCTTTCTTGCAATTACCATGTATTTACCGAGGTTATTGGTGCTCTTGCTTATTATTGTCGGTTGGTCGGTACTAGGGGGCACGTATAGATTGAGAACTTGTAACTCTTATATTATCTGTCTGGGCTAGGTACGGTTATTTTATCAAGGCTTATCAGTTCTTTATCTGGGTCTTCTTCTAGGTTGAAACGAAGGGGAAGACACTTGACGAGGTGGACGAGCTGTTTGATGGTTTCAAGCATTCTGATGTTCCGAATCTGCGCCATGTTCAGGATAAGCAAAATATGGCTACTGTTGGTCTCGAGGATCAAGGGAGAAGACGTTAGGTATCGAATTGGATATTGCAATCTGGACTTCGCTTAGGTGCTTAATTTGATAGTGTAATAGACTGAGTTATGTTGTGGAATCGCGAATCTCTCCCCAAGTCTCCTTGACCATCTTCCAAACGATACTTTTCGTACTAGACAAGACGAACTTGGATCCATCTCAAGTTACTCTCATCAAAAAGCCTACCGACTTCGTTTCCGCTCCCTTCCCAACCTTGGGCAAGCAAAATACCAATTCGAGCCGCAGTCTCAGAACTCGCCCATTCAACAACGAGCAGAAACCTCCGATCTTCCTCCTCGAACGACTTGTCGGACCAGTAGTCTCCAAGCAGCAAACAACTCCAAGCCTTTGTTTTGAGGCGCTCCAGAAAGACGCTGGGCGTGGCGGTCGGCAGCTGCACCCCTTCAACGAGCAGACCATGTCCCGCGACTTTGCAGTCACTCCAGCTGTCAGCATCTCCCGCTGTAGAGAAGAGTGTCGCCGGAACTTCGCGGGCTGTCAACCTAACTGCACCAGCTGAGTCCGGACCATGAGAATGTCTACCCGGTTGCAGATACTGTGCAGCTGGGTGTATGTGTCCCCCTTTATCTTCCAAAAGAATCTCACGTGCCCTCGGAACCCAACGCTGTGCTTTGTATAAGCGAATTGATCGAATCGGCCCAGCCCAACCGGCCCACGTCCACGACGGAAACTCGCACCGCCGTCGTATCGAGCTGGGCGCTAGGTGATACCAGCAGAGCGAGGCTGTCAAATACATCCCGACGGCTTTGTCGTCAGTGCTGCCCAAAGCAACATATGGCAGCCCGCATAAGTGCAAAGTAGGGGGCAGGCTGTTTCTTTCCAAAAACCGCAGCACCCCGGAAAACGCATTGAGAGAGTCGGAATCGAACGTCAACTCGCGTGAGCAGTACTCTTCTGCAAGCTTGAGAAGCTCATGATGCCTATGCTGGAGCATTTTATGCGTCTCGCGGCTTCCAACATGCAATGTCCCACACTCTCTTAGATACCCGCCGTCCCAATACTTCCTAGATGTTGTCCGGGCCATGTATGGGTTCATGAGAAAGCTGCTGGCCTTCCAGAAACCGCGAAAGACGACCTGTTCAGGGTTCTCGATGAACTCCAACCCACCAATGGATTCATTCCAACTGACTTCTATGCATTCAAAGTAGGTCTGATGCTCGGTGAAGACCAGTTTTCTTGGCGACAAAAAGGCCTCTTGGAAGGTCCACCCTCGCGTCCACCATTTCGATTCTGCAATGTTTGCTGTGGGATCCGGACCGGTGCTGAGAATTGTGAAACCCGGAAGCTCAATAACTTGTTGTTTGGATCTCTTCGTTGGTCCAATCCCGGGCAGACCCTGGTCCTCACTTGTCCCGGATGCGGCAATGATGGTAACCTCGGCTCCTCCGTAGATCGAGTCCATGTTGTTGATGTGATCAATCTTCTCGGGCCCATTCTGTTGGTCGATGCAGTACTTGTCAACCCACAGGTATCGATATCCAAGGCTTTTGACAACTGTAATACTATCACTGAGCAACCGCGGAATAGGTGATGGAAGTTGGAGTGAAGGGAGTGATGGATGATTGTTGGGCACGACTTCTTTCTGCGTTCCCCAAACGTAGCTCAATGTGACCCATGTCATGGAAGCGGTGGCAGGTATAACCTTGAGCGTCTCACAGTCAATCAGCTTCATAGCTGCGACCGTCTGAGATGATCCACGGCACTCGCTCCCATGGCAATCTCTACAATTTTGTAGCCACTTGCGCGTTCTCTCGGCGTCAAACGATTCTGAGACGATACGCGGCCTGAAAAGAGCCGGCGCAGTTCCGTTTGGATAGATGACCACATATCCTGCGTCATTGCCACGAGACACTGTGGGAATGTTCTTCTCGTCGTCGCTGGAGGCTTTGGGGGTTACCACAAGCATTGCACTCTCCTGCGCTCCTTTGAACCTCCCATCGGCCCATTGACAATTTTGCAAAAACGAGACGGCGCGCAACTCAAGGCAGCCCAATGTTGTGGATTGTTGTCTACAGCATGTCGACAAGATTCTACAAACAATACAATTTGTTTGCAGGGGCGGTATGAAGCGCGATCCATCGGCGTCGAGCACGAGGCTTTCAGTGCTGGGAGTAGCGCTCGTTAACTCCAGTACTTTACTGAAGTCGATGTTCTTGCATGCATCGCAGATGAACTCGGATGTTGTTGCTGGCAGATCCATCGTCTAGTTGATTTGATGAAGTAGATGGGGATTCTTTGCCATGTGTTGTACTGAGGCGACAGGCGACTCCTCATGCAGAGGAAGGATGGATAAAGCTGGAGTTCCGAATTCAAGTACATCTCAACTCCAGTCCAAGAAGCAGCGGCGGCTGCACCAGGCAGAAGCGGCCACAATTGCGGCAATGGCCCCCAATTGTTGGCTGAGACAGCACCAATGAAAACCGTCCACTGCCTCGCCGCATCAAAGAGCGGCCGAATTCTCCTTACACGGGGGAAAAATCACTTCAATTGCGATTCCATCTGATAAGATAATCTTAGCCCAGACGGGGATCGACAGTTCAATAGCACCACCCAAGAGCAGCAAACGGCTTTATGAATGCGCGGTTTTGACCTACTCGGGGAATCGGGGTGTCGTATTCCGCAATGGCGTACTCTTGGCGCTCATCCATCCAGGGACGCACATCATGACAAGGTGCGGGGGTTGTTGGTTGTGTTGCCTATTAAACGTATAAGTTGACGACCAGGATCGTCGCTGCAAACCATCACGACGGCGCACCTCAACCTCATCATACAGAACAACCACCATGGCTGAATACCGCCACTACGCTGTCCCGCATCCCGAATGGATCAACGCAAGTCAATTCCCCCCTCACGCCCATCTCATCCCTTTACTGACACACCCGGCAGTTCCCAAACAACCTCCCCCCCGGCACGCACCACCACCGAATGACCAGGGCGCACCATCCCATCGCTGCCCAGGACGGCCTCGACGTCGACGAGATCACCGTGCCTGTCCGCGACTCCCACCCCATCGCGCTGCGCATCTACCGCGCCGCCGCGAAAAAGACGGAGCTGCTCCCCTTGTTGCTGTACATGCACGGCGGCGGCTTCGTCACCGGAGGCCTGGAGACGGACGACTCGACGTGCCGCGCCGTCGCCCTCAGCGTAGACATCGCAGTCGTCAGCGTCGAGTACCGCCTCGCGCCCGAGAACAAGTTCCCCGTTGGCTTTGAGGACTGCTTCGACATCCTCCGCTGGGTTCGTTCCCCCCTCCCCCTTCTTTCTGCTCACCACTAACACACTTCGCTCAGACCGCATCCCCTCAAGGACAAGCCACCCTCCAAACAGACCTCGCAAAGGGCTTCATCCTAGGCGGAACATCAGCCGGCGCAAACTTTGCCGCCGGCATCGCCCACCTAGCCCGCGACGAGGGCCTCTCCCCGCCGCTCACCGGCCTCGTCTTCCTGGCCGGGAGCTTCTGCCACCCAGACGCCCGCCCGCAAAAGTACCTGGACCGCATCCTCAGCGTCGACGAGATCAACGACGCCCCCGGCCTGACGCGAAAGTCCATCGATTACTTTGCAGGCAAGTCCGCTTATACCGCTCCTTTTTTACCCTTTATTCTAGATGAGCGTTCAAAAGCTAACGTGCCATCCATTCGGACAGAAAAATACGGCGCTCCTCCCACTGACAAGCGTCTATCGCCTCTCCTGTTCGATTCCCACGCAAACATCACCAAAAAGGCGTACTTTGCCATTTGTGGGTGGGATCCTCGACGCGACGAGGCCATTCTATTGGATCAGCTTCTGCAGGAAGTCGGGGTCTCGACCAGGGTTCACAATTATATTGGTCTCCCCCACGGCTTTTGGACGACCTGTCCTGACCTCCCCGTGTCCAAGAAGTGGCTTGAGCACTTGATTGAGGGGATGCGCTGGATAATAGAGTAGACATGAATGGTTATGACGGTGCGTTTTATCTCAAATCCGAAAACTCCCGTATCTATATTACAAACTCGAGTGAGCCACCCGTTATAGTCTTTAATCCTTCTCTTCCTCGTCGTTGTTCCCAACGTCGCCCAAGATACCCTCCTCAACGACCTTGACTTTGACCTTTAGTCCCCACGGCTTAGGATCGCCGACCCAATTCTTTGATTTACCCGCCTTTTCCACCTCTGAAGCATATTCCTCAAGCGTCTCCTTTGTCCTCCCCGGGTCGTCTCTCGTCTTCTGGACGGAAATGGTGAATATGATTCCCTCCTTGCGTTTGGACTTGCCCATAGTCCACGACCATTGAGCTGAAAACACCACCCGGGTCTTGTTCTTAATAATCTTCCCGGCCGGGTACAGCATCGTGATGAGATATCCTACTCTACCAAGGTAAGATGCCCACCAAACTTCCTCGGGGGTAATGAGATTTCGCAGTGAGTCTCTGAACTCTATCTCACGAGGTGGTAGCTCGCCACGGTACCTCGCTTCAAGCATCAAAGCCAGTCTAGCACGGTCTTGATGCGATACCCCGTGGACAGTAGACAAGGAGCCCACGCTTGTGGAATAAAGCGCCCCAGTCGACGCCGTCTCCTGAGACATGAATGCATGGATGTACATGGAGTTTGCAAACGAATCGATGACGTGTTCTCCAAACTCCTCAGGGAACTGCTTCGCCTCGTCCTTGCTCGGCTTCGGGATGGCGTTCTTGAGCATTTCCTGGATCGAGTGACGGGCCCCGCGCGCAAACACTCCCGTAGCTACCTCTAAAGGAGCCTTCTTCCGCACCGAAAGCGGAAGTTGCCTGAAGAGATATCCTTCCCGTACACCACCCTGACAGAAATGTGCCTCTTTGATACCGTGAGGAATGGCTTCTGCGAGAACGTTGACCAAAAAGGCGACGGCGGGAACCTGAGAACGTCTGCGGTCTGAGACTCGAAAGATGTTCTTGGCAGCACGCGCAACCTCTTTCAGAGTCTTTGTGTCGTGGAACTGCTCCTTGCCTGCTGTATATCCGTTGATAATGGATATAGGATAATGCTTGCCGTGGAGTTGATTAAGGTATAGTAGTAAATATCCCCATCCTCGAAACCCGCCCCCGGAGAGATATATTCGAAACCCGCCGTTCTTCTTGGCTCCATCTATCAGCTCGTCTGGTATTTGCAGACGATTATATGCATCCCTGAATTTGTAAATGATTTCCTGGCGAAACATGTCCACCGCCACTTCGGCGTCCGATTTGCTCTTGCCCTTTCGTAGAGCGTGGAGCTTCTTGGTGAGGGCAGCAGCTCCGTACGGAAAACTAAAGCTGCCGCGTGGGCTGATCCTGATGTCTGCGCCTTGGCTCAACATCCAAGTGATCTGAGTGCTGCCTCCTCCGAGATCCATGACGAGGCCGGCCATGCTGGAGAAGCCGCTGGCAATTCCCAGAGCTCCAATCTGACCTTCTTCCTCTTTCGGGAGGAGCTGCACGGACAATCCTGTCTTGTACTTGATGGCTTTCAAGAATTGCTCCGAATTCATTGCTGCGCGGGTCGCCTCCGTGGCTAGCACATGTATATTTTCCTTTGGTGTATCAAAGTCGCCACACACCCCAATGAATCGGTTCAGCGCCGCGCAAACTGCATCAATCACATCATCCGGAATGGGAATCTGTTCGCCCGTGTCTGGGCTATACTGGCAGTCATACAGTGATATTCCGACCCGATACACAAAGACAGTCGGAAGAATGCGAGCAAGCGGAGGCGTCAGATCAGATATGGAGAAGCGAATGCCGTTACTGTTAGATGTGGTTAGAAGTATCTCGCAGTTTATTCCTAGGATGTCATTACCTTCCCATGTCTACTACACCAACGAGCTTATCGCCGTGACCCAGCCATGGTGGACGCCATCCTCCTCCCAACGGCTCAGAAGGTAATCTGGCCAGCGGAGGAGTTGTCAAATTAGGGAGCAAACTGGCAGCTGTTGACTCTTGGTCATCCCATTCTTCGTCTCCAGATTCCGAAATGGCTTCTATCTCTTCAAAGTCGGAAAAGTCCATGGCTGTTGATACTCATGCAGGTGCAGAGTAGTGTAACTAGAGGGAGGAGGGTTGCATAAAGGAAGTAAGGGACAAAGGCGGAAGGGAGGATGCCTTATTTGAGTTGCATAACTTGTACGTCACACCTTTGAGCTTAAAAAGGTTCTGCTCTGTTTCGAACGTGACAGGTCCCTTGCGACTGACTAGACTGACAGACTGACTAGACTGGACTCGGGAACTAAATTTAATGCTCCGGTGTGATGAGGAAATTCCCGCCTCCGTGCTCCGTATTCTCTTGGCTCATGGCGACTTCGGCTGAAAGAAACTCTCACCATACAGAAGCAGACGCTGGCTACCTGAATCCACACTGCAACTGCCAAGGAGCGGTGTCCGTTTTCATCCATGTATTCGTCAGTTCGCAAGCGTCTTTTTTGAGGGAAATGATTTTCTATACTATAGTGGCCTTTTTGCCCTTGGACCCTTGAATCGAGTCCAGGTTGCAAGCATCTCTCGCTTGTTGCTTGGCGGGGTTGTCTCGCTCCCACGCTCACCCTCATGCCCTCATTGCCACAGCAGCTTTCACCGCGTGAGCATTTAGCGGCCACAAATGACGTCGCTTGCTGATCAACACCTTGGCGTTCCTCTGTGCGTGCCCAACTGAACTGTTACTCCTCTCGGCCATGCCCACAACATCCCTCTGTCATATTTACCCTGTTGGATTCCTCGTGACCTCTTCAACCAACTGCCTGCTACTCATCACTTGATCCTGTCACCCGTTTGACGTCCCGCACATAGCGTCTTCATTCATAACTTTTACCGACAATTCAACACACATTAGAACCGAACTCCATAGTCATGCATTCCAAACTGCACCCTTCCCCGCAACTCTCTACATAACCAAAAACTCCTAGTAGCCAACATTCCGGGGTTCTTCAGAGCCCTCTCCTAGCGCAGCAAGGTAGGATGGCTACTAGGACGAAAGATGCCTGAAGTCGGGCATCCGTGAGCTCGTGTAAGTACTTGCGCAATCCTCATACCTTCCGGTGCTCCTTTCTCTACCCATTTTAGCTCGAAGATGGTCGGTGTAGAGGTTGTGCCGCGTTGACCGTGGCCGCCGCTCTGTCCTCAGCGTCGGCCATTGTCACGAGTCCCTTGTTGTCCACAGGATGACAGCAACACCAAATCACACCAGACCTATTTCGAGGGACGTTACTGATGGCGACCAACATAAACCACATCATCGCCCAGCTCCTTGTCTCACTGGTTACACCAGACTCCTATCAGACATGTGAACTGGAAAATTGGACTCGCCACTGGAAGGGCACTTTCCAATTCCAGTTCTTGGCTCTCCCAAGGAGCATGTCTACTTGTCTTTCGAAGTTGCTCAATCGAGTCCAAAGCGACGTTGACCTTTTCCCGAGTGATTTCAAGCGCTTGCTGGTTTCTGAGGTTTTACTCTTGGCTTTCAATCATCTATGATGCTTGTCGAGCTGCTTGGAGAGATCTTTGCTCTGCAGAATGTTCGGCAAGCAGAAGGAAACGTATATCACGCTTTGTTTAAAGGAATGATCGAACAAAATCTCACCATATTATATGGGTAGTGATTTCATTCTTTAACCGTGATCAAATGAAGTCTATGTTCATTGAGTAGGAATGATGTACTTCTCGCTGAAGACTCCCTGAAAATGTCAAGTTGGTATTGAAGTCGTTAAAGTAATGATGCCCGAAGAGGTATATCAGCACAAAGCGATACTCCATAACCTCCAAGAGACTAGGATCCTCAGCTTTTCTTGCAAGAACTCTGTAAACGCTTCCAAGCAAATCAATACTGGACCTGGAACATGTTGGAACAAAAAGAGAAAAAAAAAAAAGGATCACGAAATCTTCCATAAGAAGATTCAGACGCGCAAAAAGAAGAATTTAGAGGACCGAGCGTGGATCGAACACGCGACCTAGGGATCTGCAATCCCTCGCTCGTACCACTGAGCTATCGATCCGATTTGTTGACGAGCGGGTGAAACTTTGTCATATATATAGTTTGATTCTACTGCAGTGATCCCCACAGGCTGAAGTGAGCTCTGAGACCTCCATTTTACCCAAAACTCCACGTCGCCATGGCGAATCCAAGAAGCACTCAAACGTCCCATCATATATAAACGAAATCATCTTTTGACTCATCATCCCCAAACATTCCTGGTTACATAATTCTAAACAGTGCTGCCTCTTACTCATCCTCCTCACCATATAACGCTGCAGTGTCCTCAACAGGGGCGTCGATATGGTTGTTGAACTCGCTGCTCGGGTCCGTGAGGAAAGCAGTAGCTTTATCGCATCGGTCAGCGCAGCTATTCCGATCCTTTTTGCATATTTATACGTACCAACCATTGCGAGAGCGACGAAGCACGCCGCTGTTATCCACACGTGCTGAAAGCCCTTGACAAAGGTGCCGGTGAAGGCATGTACTCCAGCTCCGATGATCTCGGGCGTGACACCGGGTACTTGCTGAAGACCCGTCTCGTTGTGACTCAGTATGTCTCCGACAAATTGCTCAACCGAAGCGGTTGGCAGACCGGCCTGAATGGCTGCGTCGGCAATTCGATCACCAGCAAAGGCCGTTTCGTCTCTAAGAACCGCGTTGTCTCGAAGATAGGGATGTTAGCGATAGATGTCCGTTCAGCACCAGACATTTTAGACTCACAAATTGCAATCCCCACGTTCCCTCCGAGAGACCGTATACTAATGACCAGACCACTTGCAATGGAAATTAGTTGCGGAGGTGTAGACAGCTGCGCAACCGTAATCATGGTGATGAGCGCCACGCCGAATCCCGAACCAAGAAGGACGGGATATCCCCAGACCAGAGTACCCGAGTCCTCATCCGAAGTAGCCATGCACGCGAAGAACGCAGCCAAGATTGTGAACCCCAGAACAGTCACCCAACGGACCTTTTTGGTGATTGCGCAGAAAGCCCCTGTCGCGACGGAGGCTGGGATGGCCGCGATGAAAGCGACGCTGTAACGGACACCGACGAGGAGAGGATCGGTTTCGTACAAAAGTTCAACCTGTCGTATGGTTAGTGATTTACAGCCAAATTATCTGCCATGACTCACTTGATACGGATAGTAGACCGTCGCCGCAAAGAAGGCGAGGCCTTCGCAGAAAATGGCAATGAGTGAGATTACAAAGTTCCAATTCCCTCCCTCAAACAATCCATGGTGGAACATCCCATCGCTCTTAAACTTGGTCTCATACACTATCAAAGTAAGCAACAAAGTCATTCCTAAAGCAAATGGTACAGCGACGTGAGGATTTGACCATGCATACGGGTTTTGCGACCAGGCAAGACCGATGCAAGTCAAGACCAGACTCGAGGCGAGCAAGGCGTATCCGATCCAATCCAGTCGCGCCAACTTCTCGGAAGTAGTGAGCGAAGTCTGCAACGTCGTTGGAGGCGGCGTATACGCAAACAAGCAGATGAGAAGGCCGAGTGCAAACAAGACTGCAGCTATATAAAAGTAATCGCGAAACCCGGAGTGGTGGTTGTGGCGGTTGAACACTCCTCCGAGTATCAGCCCGAGGATCAGGGCAAACGCGTTTGCAACCTGGACAACGGCCTGAGCTGGTGCGCGCCACCGCCGAGGAAGAATCTCGGACGGAATGGCATGGAGTAGGGGGAGGGAGCTGAACTCGAGACCGAGAATGACCAATCCGCTAATAAGCATGGCGAAGCTGTCGGCTCGGGAAGCAACAGCACAACCAACGACGCCAAGCAACGAAGTCAGTACGAGAAACCACTTGCGGCTCCAGTAGTCTGCTGCTTGGGCTACAATTGGTCCCAATACCACGTTTGGAATGGTCAAGCTTGCCGTGAGCCAAACGGCATCACCTGGATGGCCGAGATACGCGGCAATGGTTTGACCTTGCTACAATGAGTCAGGCCAACTTGATCAACACATCTGGGGGTTCAACACTGAGTGCTCGGGAACTCACCGCTCCCGTCCCAACCAATATAAACGTCTGAGAAAAGTAAACGAGGCAAACGGCAAATAGCGCCAGCCAAGTTTTAGCATGAACATGGGGTCGCGGTTCGGCCTGGCGTTCCTGGCTGAAGCCCAAATCTCGGCCATACTCGGACTTTTCCTCGTCCAGTGGTTGGCTGTCTGGAGAAGGCTGAGGGTCCTGTCCGATAGTCATTTTGGAAAGGCAATATTGAACTTCTTCGTCTTCTACCAATGTGCAATCACCCGCAACAGTGTGATGGATGGAAGTGTTGAGCGAATTCGATATTCCTTGAGCGTTGTTGCCAAGACATGCCTACGCTCATAGACAGTGCATGGAGCGTTACCAAGACATCGCAGATATATAACCAAAGCGAGCAAGTTCTCGAACCCTTCGACTCTCATGCAGCCTCCCAAACGGGCACCCAGAGTGTCGGGAGCCGACCCGGCGTCCACCCTGCGTGAACAAGACACATCTGCAATCCTCCAGATAAGCCAATTCCGCCACTAACACTCGCGCATATACGACCAATCCCAACCAGGACTATTCTTGACCTTTGTTACACCAGAGGAAGAGAGGGGGCAGAGGTTTTCTAGTGTGCATCCCGTTTCAGCCTGAGAGGCTCAGCACTTCATGTAAGCTGCTGTGTACATGTCCTGCCGTGCTGTCACTGTGACACTAGGTATTCGTCCCTTCTCCCAAAGCCGTACTTTTGTCTTGGACGCCGTGGCTGGCCAGTTAGGGCTTGGGGGGTCGTGCTACGAAGCAGGAACTGATATCAGCACGGCGACTTCGCCCACAATGAGGGGTATGGTATGTTCGACCGCCAAGCTGTGCGACCATATTCGTAAACTTTATCATGGTACAGCATATTTGTGCCGTCTCAACTGTAGCAAGTCAGATTCTGACTTGGAGATCTAGCCAACTAGTTAACTAACTCGGCAGTCTTCGAATCCGCCTACGTCGAGATGGAGAGCACAGAGTTGTTGCAACGTGAGACTCATCAGCCACCAGTGTTCTAGTCCCAATCATAGAATCCCCGAGTTACGTGAGAAAGAGATGGCTCTTCCCGAAGCCATCGTCAGCATCGTTTCTTGGTGTTTGCGAATGGCACCATAGACCTTGAGGCTATCCACACCACCCACCAAGCGGGGTCTCGATCTTCATCCCCCGCCATCGGCCATCATCTTTTCTTCCTCTTCACGGCCGAGTCAACCACAGTTCAACACTGCCAGGGCAAAAGCTCAACCGTGCAAAAATGGCCTCAAAGATCCTCATCCTCGACGGCGGTCTCGGTACGTCCCTCGAGGCCAAGTACGGTGTCACCTTCTCCCGCTCAACCCCCCTCTGGTCCTCGGACCTGCTCGTCTCCAGCCCTTCCACCCTGCTCGCCTGCCAGAGGGACTTTGGCCGCGTCCCCGTCGACGTCCTCCTCACGGCCACCTACCAGGTATCCCTGCACGGCTTCGCGGGCACCCGCTCCGACGAGTTCCCGGAGGGTATCCCCGCGTCCGCCGTGCCGCGCTTCATCAACGACGCCGTCGCCATCGCCGGCGCAGCAGCAGCCGCGGGTGGCGCAAGAGTCGCGCTGAGCTGCGGGCCCTACGGCGCGTGCATGATCCCCGGGCAGGAGTACAGCGGCAAGTACGACGCCGAGCACGACTCGTCGGCTGCGCTGGAGGCGTGGCACACGCAGCGCATGCGGCTGTTTGGCACCAGCATCCAGGACGCCGCGGAGCGCTTGGCGTACGTTGCGCTCGAGACCATTCCGAGGCTTGATGAGATTGTGGCGATGCGCAAGGCGGTCGCTGCGACGCCAGAACTCGCCGGTGTGCCGTACTGGACGGCGTGCCTGTCCCCCGGTGAGGAGCTGAAGCTGCCTGATGGAAGCTCCATTAAGGCTGCGGTCGAGGCCATGCTGGATCCTCAAATATCCTCCAGTCTACCCTGGGGCATCGGCATCAACTGCACAAAAGTCCACAAACTGGACGCCATGCTTCGAATT
Organism: Rugonectria rugulosa; assembly: GCA_023509875.1. Classification (NCBI taxonomy): domain Eukaryota; kingdom Fungi; phylum Ascomycota; class Sordariomycetes; order Hypocreales; family Nectriaceae; genus Rugonectria; species Rugonectria rugulosa. The sequence continues at coordinate 29,961 of JALNIO010001304.1, forward strand.
TTCGAAAGTACAGTGACTCGCATGGTTCAAGACAAGCGCATCCCTTCATGGCCTGCTCTGGTCCTATATCCAGACGGCACGAATGGAGAAGTCTACAATACCACGACGCAAAAATGGGAGCTACCTCCCGGCTCCACGGTGCAAGACCGCGGACCATGGGAGGCTCAGTTGGAAGACGTCGTCAGGGCCACACAAGAGCGAGGAAGCTGGCCGACGATTCTTGTGGGAGGGTGCTGCAGAGCTACGAGTGATGATATTGGAAGACTGAAAGATCGATTAACATAATTAGTGTAACATGAATAAAAAAAGACGAAACTCAAGTCGTGATACCCTGGAGCCATATGACTGTACGAATAATCTCTCCGCTGACTCTTGTGCAATGTCAGCTTCTAATCCGAAAACACCTTGATCACTGTACCCTAGTGAACTCTGTTTTCTCCAGACATTGCAATTCCTTACAATGGCAACAACCATAGTTCCGAAGTTATGATACCCAGGCAACTCACAGCAACTGATCCACCAAAGGAGCAGTCAAGCTGCAAGGCAAAGCATGGCAAAAACTGAACCCCACTACTGCGTCAAGACCTCAGCCCCACCTCACAATCCACGGTCAAACCGCCCTCAGCTTCAGCCTCACTCAGACCAATCCTACTCATCGAAACACCCTCTCAACGACGAACTGAAACCCCAACAACCATTGTACTTCCTCACAGCCATGCCACCAAAAGTCTTCATCGTAACCGGCGCCAGCAAGGGCATCGGCGCCGCCGTCACCAAGCATCTCCTCGAAAACTCTCACAAGGTCGTCATCACCGCGCGATCGCGGGGTCCTCTCGAGGAGTTGCAAAAGTCCTATCCCAACCAGGTGCAGTTCATCGCGGGGGACATGACCCAATCCGATGTAATCAATGCCATTGCTATTACGTCTATTCTGCATGCAAGCTGACATGTATAAAGTTGCCACCCAAATTGACACATTTGGCCGTATCCGAGTTCGGAGGTCTTGATGGTGTTGTCATTAATCACGGTGTCTTGGAGCCCAAGACGTTTGCCAACACCAGCATTGATGAATGGCGTCAGGGGTACGAAGTAAACGTCTTTAGTGGAATTGCCATGGTGAGTTCCCTGCATCTCTTTTGTAAACAGACTTACATCTCATGGTGTCGCAGGCCAAGGCTGCCCTCGATGAATTACGCAAGTCAAAAGGATGCATCATTTGGGTTTCGTCTGGGGCTGCAACCTCTCCCTATGTAGCTTGGAGTACATACGGGAGCGCAAAAGCTGTCTACAATTCCGTGTCCTCTCACATTGCCGCCGAAGAGCCCGACATCACCAGCGTCGCCATTGCTCCCGGCAGAGTCAACACAGACATGCAAGGCGTCCTACGATCAGCAGGCAAAGATACAATGGACAAGGCACAGTACGAAACATTTACATCGGCATACGAACAGGGCACACTCCTACAACCTGAGCAACCCGGACATGTTATAGCTAATTTCGTCGCCAGCCCTCTCAAGGAGCTGAGCGGCAAATTCTTCAAGTATGTGTCACAAAAAGATGCAGTAGACATGACTAACCTTTACGTAGATGGAACTCGCCCGAGGTTGAGGCGTATCAAGAATGATGGTGATGTGGTTAGACCTAGTCTCAGGCAAATGTTAGCTTCATGCTTGACAAACAATTAGAGACGTAAAATAATGAACAAAAATGCCAGTCAGTCGAAAGATGAAAAGCTCTTATTTTACTCCACATGCGGGATTCGGTATTAGCATGGAATGTAAGTTTTATCATCATAGCATATCAATATGTCAATGAGTAGAAAAAGAAAAATCCTTACCTTGTACGTGAGAATGACTTCTGTTCAAGCTATACCATCTAGAAAGACGCCTGGAATCTTGACTTGATATCATCGAGTTAGCTTGACATTCTTCAACAAGTCAAGCACACAAGTGATATTGTGAATTGGCTCAGGCTATCGAATGTTTCCGTCATGGGATGTCGGTATTTGATAGTACCAGATAGCAAGGCATCACGGCAGGTCGATCGAGGGTATGAGTAGAAGCTACTCGGAGGATCAGGTCGCCTTACAATATCGATGCTAGTATCCGGCCTTGAGCATGTTAGCTGAATGTAAACAGACAGGTGGCTGACATGAATGCAAGTTCAAAGTTGGTCGATCAGATTGCGTCCATTTGGCTTGGACTAGGTCAATCAGCATAAAGAGGCTTGTCGGACCTCTTTAAGACTGGGGCGACAACGTATCTCGTCATTTGACGCGTTGGAAAAGGGAGTTGGAGGAAGATCAAGGAAGCTTACCAAAGGACCAGAAGCTGAGCATTTTGGCAAAGAATGGAGGCAATCACCTCTTGCGGAGCTTCAAAAGCATGCGAAGAGCTTCCAATCAACAAAAAAGATCCATATTGCAGCCATTGTCCAGGCTCGATCCACGAAGGTGATCTTGTGTGGCAGAGAAGAAGAATGTTGAGTGTTGAATGTTGAAGAGGAAGAAATGAAAAAGTTTTGGAGAGGAAATTTCAATAAAAAGAGAAACTAAATAAAGTGGTCCGTGCATTTCCGAGACTGATTGAGAGGTTAAAGTTCGGGACATGCGGCAGAATCCTGACCGCGTGTGTGGCTCACGGAGGCGCAACATTGAAACCTTCGGTACCTGTCTAAATATCTGCAGACAAACAAGCAAACATCCATGCAACTAATAATAACAAGCCGCCACCTAACCAAGTTTCGTGCGTATATACATCATGCAGATGGACGTGAGGCTCTCGTGGTAATAGCAAGGACATACAGGGTGGATGAAAACAAAACAGGAGGCTGAAGCGATCGTTCATCGAAGCAACCAAGCCACAATGACTGCCTTGGGCAGGGAAAACAAGAGGTAGGTACCTCTACCAGCGTCCGTGTACCATGTGGACCCTTTTGGTATGGACTGTGTTCGCGCTGCAAGTACAAAGAGCATCCAAGCCCCACCACTCAACTCAGGTCCCCGTCATTCTTCAGCACACTGCACGCCCGACATCTGAAAGCCATCTGATCTGTTTCAAGGTCGCGCGCGTCATCTGATACCTGAAATCTAGGTCGGACTGACTCTCCCGCGCATAAGACGAGATCTTTGATACGCGACAGCAAAAGGTGAAGATTATCTCTCCATTTACGAAACATCTTCTTCCATTTCTTTCCTGCTTGCTCGAGCAGGCTCACTTCTACGCCCTCTCAAGTGCAAGTGCGTTCGTTCGAAACACCCCTGTATCTTCTCCCTCCCGCGCTTTCCTCCCTTAGGCTGTTCCACAAGCGGCTTCTATCCTTGTTACAGCTCTTGAATCACTGCGAGCCCTTTTCTATCTATTGCTTCTAATTTGATTCACAATGTCGGATCACGAGTTTAATGGTGAGTTGATCTACTTCAACTTTTTTTTTTTTTTTTTTTTGCTTTTTCCCCCTTTGACAATTTGTTTGCTGTTTCCAGTTTCCTCAATTTCAGCATCGCTTGACATGGCAATGTGAATAAGTTATTCACGATCGTAACTGCCTGTCTAAATACGTGTCATCACTATCATCCACCATAAACAAGCTGTTGTTTTCTTGATTCACCATCAACTATGCACTTTGCCATAAGTGAATCACTCAGCTATCTTCACTCTTCTTTTCTCATATACCATTGGTATTGCCTTCTATCCCTTTGTCTCTCCTGGTCTGTCTTCCTCGGCAAACCCTCATGTTCCTTCTCCTACTTCCCATACGCTTTTTTGCAACTTAAGCTCTATTTTCATATCCATCATACCAATGGGGAGGACGGAGGTCTACTGGGCGCAGGTGGACGCTGGCATCCGTGCGTCTGAGACTAAACAACATGAATCTCATGCTAATTCCAAATTTCATAGGCAACGATGATCTATCGCTCCCCAAAGGTATGTCTACTCTGCGCTTGTTTTGTTAGAATAAAAGACTGATTCTATCAATAGCTACCGTCCAAAAAATTGTATCGGAAATTCTGCCATCGTCGGCTGGGGTTGCCTTTGCAAAGGAGGCTCGTGACCTACTGATAGAATGCTGTGTCGAGTTTATTACCTTGATCTCCTCCGAGGCCAACGAGATATCCGAAAAGGAAGCCAAAAAAACAATTGCATGCGATCATATCACAAAGGCCCTGGAGCAGCTGGGCTTCTCCGACTACGTTCCGGCCGTCGTTGAGGCAGCGGCTGAACACAAAGAAGTCCAAAAGGTACATATCCATCTTTACACTTGCAAAGAAACCGTCACTAACTCATTACCAGGGTCGCGAGAAAAAAGCCGATAAATTTGCCAACAGTGGCATGTCAATGGAGGAACTAGCTCGCCTACAGGAAGAGCAGTTTGCGCAGGCAAGAGAGCGGCACGGTTGATGACTTTGGTCCATGAGATAGGCAATACCTTCCAGGAACGGCGGTTGAACGGAGCATGTTTTCACGGCGTTGACTACAATCATTTATAGACATTCGACGCACCCTCATAGTCACATGGTGTCACACATGGCTTGATATCATAATTGATTTTTAGGTGTTTTGAGTCATATCCCTAATTGCTAAATGTGTTGCATGCTCTGCTCAAGGGGTACGAAATACTGTACGACCCTCTGTCTTCAGAATGCATTCACCCCATGACTGCAGATTAGGCAGACACAGCATTTCACCACGACCCAAAGTACTTACCTATTCCATATGAATCGGGCCAATTATGTCTGCCTACGTAGAAAAGGAGAATGCCTTGTGTCCGGTCGTGTACGTAATTCATCCTCATCATCAGCTTGTTGCATCATCAGGCTTCTAATACGAGCAGGTACATGTGGGTCGTGCTGTTATCGATAAGCCCCCCCGCGACGAAAACAATGATGTTCGAAACTCCACCACCACCACCCCACCTCAGCGACAAATCCTCCCACTTCGCATCACCAACGAAAGACATTTCTATTATTACAATACAAGCTGATATCGCTTACACTTGCTTCAAGCTCTACTCTACTCCTTAACTCCTTCTGTAACTCGCATACTCGCCAAAATAGGACGCCGACGCAAGAACAAGAACAAGCCAGCTCCTCACGTCCCGCGTTGGCTCGCTCGAAAAATGGGACAGGAGGAGTCTTCCCTCGAGGCTGGCCCGCCCAAGACGCTCTCCGATCGAAGCCTTTCTGCCGTCGCTGAGTACATCAAGAGCGGCAAGGCCAAGAGAGTTGTTGTGTTGACTGGCGCGGGCATTTCTACTGCTGCTGGCAGTATGTTACCTCATCCCGCGTGCCTGGATTTCCTGCTGATACCTTTTCTACAGTCCCCGATTTTCGATCCCCCAAAACTGGTCTCTACAATAATCTTGCGCGTCTCAACCTACCTTACGCCGAAGCCGTCTTCGATATCTCCTACTTTCGCAATCATCCCGAGCCGTTCTATGTCCTCGCCAAAGAGCTTTATCCTGGGAAGTTCTATCCCACTGTCTCTCATGTTTTCATCTCTCTGCTCGCCCGCAAGGGCCTCCTCCAGATGCTTTTCACTCAAAACATCGACTGTCTAGAGCGCAGAGCTGGTGTGCCGCCAGAAAAGATTATCGAAGCTCACGGCAGCTTCGCCACACAACGATGTATTGAGTGCAAGACCGAATTTCCCGACGATGAGATGAAAGAGCACGTTTTCGCTGGTATAGTACCGAACTGCAATGAAGAGAACTGCAACGGACTAGTGAAGCCAGATATCGTCTTCTTCGGAGAAGCTCTGCCCAAGGCGTTCGATCACAATACTTACCAGGCGGCTATGGCAGACCTGATGTTGGTCATCGGGACGAGTTTGACAGTCTATCCCTTCGCGGGATTACCGGAAATTGCGACTCAAGGAAAGCCTCGTGTTCTCTTCAACATGGAACGGGTAGGCCAGCTCGGACGAAGGTCTGACGATGTTATTGAGTTGGGTTCCTGCGATGCTGGCATTCGCAAGTTGGCAGACGAGCTCGGCTGGCGAGATGAATTGGAGAAGGCATGGCGAGAAGTTGTTGGGGACAAGGAAGCGGACAGACAACTGGGTGACGAGAAGGAGGCACGGCAGAACCTTGAGGACGAAGTGGAGAAACTGGCAGCTGAAGTCGAGTCTGCCGTTATCAACGACGACTATGATCACAATGACGCAAAATCCGAACCCCGCGATCTGGATGAAGCCGAGGACGGTAAGATTGACGTCCCAGCCAATCCTCAAACAGCTGAGGGACAGGCACACCACGAGCCGGCAGTTCAAGACGGCCAAAAGGGCAAAACCGCCACTTCAAACGTCGAGGCGGCAAGCTCAACACCATCGACACCCGCAGAAAGCACGCAAGGAAATACTGACGCCACCCAAACAACAATCAGCTCCGGCGACCACGACACCGGGAAAGCGGCAGACGAGTCGCGTGGCGCCAATCAAACCTCAACCGAGAATACGAAGTAAGCATGCGGCGGGATAAAGATGTGGCACCATGAAAAATCACGAGAAAAATATTCCCCGTATCATGTTCCGTTGCGATCATGTACGGAGGGTTGCAATGTTTCCATCTGTTGGTTGTTGGAGGAAACGGACCCGTACATACTTGCAGGGGAGGGGGGAACCGAACGCAGCACTTATCTGGTATGTAATGTTGCATGTCCCACGCATCAAGATAACGTGACAGCTACGATGGAG